>JAECUM010025905.1:0-31032 GCA_016617855.1 Megalonaias nervosa | reverse complement strand
GCAATTTAGTGTAACATTATAAGATGGAGACTGGCGGCAATTTAGTGTAACATTTTAAGATGGAGACTGGCGGCAATTTAGTGTAACATTGTAAGATGGAGACTGGCGGCAATTTAGTATAAGATTGCAAGATGGAGACTGGCAGCAATTTAGTCTAACATTATAAGATGGAGACTGGCGGCAATTTAGTGTAGCATTATAAGATGGAGACTGGCGGCAAGTTAGCGTAACATTATAAGATGGAGACTGGCGGCAAGTTAGTGTAACATTGTAAGATGGAGACTGGCGGCAATTTAGTGTAACATTATAAGATGGAGACTGGCGGCAATTTAGTGTAACATTATAAGATGGAGACTGGCGGCAATTTAGTGTAACATTGTAAGATGGAGACTAGCCGAAATTTAGTGTAACATTGTAAGATGGAGACTGGTGGCAATTTAGTGTAACACTGTAAGATGGAGACTGGCGGCAATTTAGTGTAACATTATAAGACGGAGACTGGCGGCAATTTAGTGTAACATTATAAGATGGAGACTTGCGGCAATTTAGTGTAACATTGTAAGATGGAGACTGGCGCCAAGTTTTGTGTAACATTGTAAGATGGAGACTGGCGGCAATTTAGTGTAACATTGTAAGATGGAGACTTGTGCCACTTTAGTGTAACATTGTAAGATGGAGACTGGCGGCAAGTTAGTGTAACATTATAAGATGGAGAGTGGCGGCAATTTAGTGTAACATTGTAAGATGGAGACTAGCGGAAATTTAGTGTAACATTGTAAGATGGAGACTGGTGGCAATTTAGTGTAACACTGTAAGATGGAGACTGGCGGCAATTTAGTGTAACATTATAAGATGGAGACTGGCGGTAATTTAGTGTAACATTATAAGACGGAGACTGGCGGCAATTTAGTGTAACATTATAAGACGGAGACTGGCGGCAATTTAGTGTAACATTATAAGATGGGGACTTGCGGCAATTTAGTGTAACATTGTAAGATGGAGACTGGCGCCAAGTTTTATGTAACATTGTAAGATGGAGACTGGCGGCAATTTAGTGTAACATTGTAAGATGGAGACTGGCGGCAATTTAGTGTAACATTGTAAGATGGAGACTGGCGGCAATTTAGTGTAACATTGTAAGATGGAGACTTGTGCCACTTTAGTGTAACATTGTAAGATGGAGACTGGCGGCAATTTAGTGTAACATGGTAAGATGGAGACTGGTGCCACTTTAGTGCAACATTGTAAGATGGAGACTGGCGGCAATTTAGTATAACATTGTAAGATGGAGACTGGTGCCACTTTAGTGTAACATTTTAAGATGGAGACTGGCGGCAATTTAGTGTAACATTATAAGATGGAGACTGGAGAAACTTTAGTGTAACATTGTAAGATGGAGACTGGCGGCAATTTAGTGTAACATTGTAAGATGGAGACTGGCGGCAATTTGGTGTAACACTGTAAGATGGAGACTGGCGGCAATTTAGTGTAACACTGTAAGATGGAGACTGGCGGCAATTTAGTGTAACATTATAAGATGGAGACTGGCGGCAATTTAGTATAACATTATAAGATGGAGACTGGTGCCAATTTAGTGTAACATTATAAGATGGACACTGGTGCCAATTTAGTGTAACATTATAAGATGGACACTGGTGCCAATTTAGTGTAACATTATAAGATGGACACTGGTGCCAATTTAGTGTAACATTATAAGATGGACACTGGAGGCAATTTAGTGTAACATTGTAAGATGGAGACTGGCGGCAATTTAGTGTAACATTATATAATGGAGACTGGTGCCAATTTTAGAAGACATGCATGGCATTATCATCATTTCTGTTGTATGTTAATACTCAAGCAGTGAATTGTGCAGAGATGGTTTTAAAATGGAAACTAAATTGACATTTCAGTATGTATCTTACAGGCTGTGCCCGTATTAAAAACCATATGTAATTAAATTTAAACAAATAATGCTAGCCCTGTTGTGTGTGCCAAACTAACTCTGAAATATTACCGTTGCTGTTCTTGGAAAATTGGTAATTTTTAAGAGGTTATAACTTGGATGGCAAGGAGAAGACAAACTGACATTCACAGCTTGCCTCGAAATAAACAAGCTCTTAAATCTCGCATCTTTTACTAGTTAGTTAAGGTTTTGAAAAATGTATTTTATCTGCATAGTATTTTAATTGTAAGTGTTAACTTCAATCACAGTAAAACTTTTAAAAATCAAATACCATACATTGAACTGCTTAGAAACGTATGTCCAGCTGTCCGTGGTTGATTAATTAATTTTCGAATGAACAATATCTGGCTTTTTTGATCATGCTTGTTACGATAGTAAAGTGACAGCGCAATCGACAGCATGTGCAGTGTGGTACAGATGTATTAAATTAAACCTTATTTAACACCAATAGACACCACCTCTCTGTCTCTTTCGCCATAGTTCTGATTGAATTATGAAAGTTACAGTTTGCTAATGACTTAAAAACTCTTGAATTTCAAGTAAGCATCATCGAAGCGATAATAATGTGATGTACTAAAATATGTGATATAAAGTTGATTGTCTTAGAAAGCTAAACTTGTTAATTCCACGTCTTTTTTTACATTGTAGTAAGTGACGTTTACACAAATACAACATTATCCTCTAACGCAACGGATAACCCACGTGATGAAGTATCAACTAATGTGGTGTCGCTGGGGGTAAACACGACGATAATGAAGACAGAGTCTCCACCGTCATACACAACGACTAGACTGAGCACTCAAAATTCATCAATCCCTGAATCTGAAAAAGGTAATACTTTCTTCAGAAGAGTGCAATGTATATGCAGTTTGACGCTCTTGTCTTCATATCACAAGGCCATACCTCAGCAATTGAAATGGTCAACGCTTTAAACAGACATATCAACCAACCGTAAATTATGAGAGTATTGATATGGAATTAATGGAGTATATGAAATAAACAATAATTTAAACACAGACATCAACCCGTATGAACATATTGATATGGAATTCTTTGAGTATATGAAATAAACAAGGCTTCTCCTAGAATACATGACTATTGTCTACACTATTCATGAAGAGGAATTGTAGTTAAATCAGAATGAGAAATATATGTCGATAAGTAGAAAGACGAAACGAAATTAACGTAGATCATGAACACACACAAAAAAACAAGTGATTGGACCTCCTCTAAACTTTGACCAGCAACATTTCAGTGTATTGCATGGAAATGAGTCGTGTAACATTTCAATGTATTGCATGGAAATGAGTCGTGCAACATTTCAATGTATTGCCTGGAAATGAGTCGTGTAACATTTCAATGTATTGCCTGGAAATGAGTCGTGTAACATTTCAATGTATTGCATGGAAATGAGTCGTGCAACATTTCAATGTATTGCATGGAAATGAGTTGTGTAAGGATTGATAACGAATTGGCTGCATCTTTGAAATACATTTTGCTAAGTGTATAAAGGTCATGACATGATCCGCTCAATAAACGCTGAGAAGTATACTGAACAAAATATAGCTCTTGATGTGTTGGGGACGATACAAAATTTCTCCGTATATTCGCATATTTTCTCATAGTGTATTTAATAAAAACACAACATTGCCAACAAACGAAACGGCTAGGTCATGAAATACATTTAATTCCTTGGTGTCCACATGAGTAACGGCAGTGTATCCAATCATATTTAGTGGACCAGATAATGATCATTTTATGGCGGGAATTTATTACCAATTTTAGAAGAGATGAAAGGACATTGTTATTCTCCTCAAACCAGGAGTCATACGGGAAATCCTTTGTTAAAATTGTCTATCGGTTTAACATGGAGATAGTATTATGGGTCAAAAATGTTTATTGGATCAAAATGTTCATAGGGTCAAAAGTTTTTATCGGGTCAGAATGTTTATAGGGTCGAAAGTTTCATTGGAACAAAAGTGTTCGTGAAGTCAGATGTTTAATAGGTTCAAAAGTTTTATAGGGACAAACGTGAATGGCAATTTTACAATTTCCATCTGCAATCCAATACACCACTTATAATATCCAGCATCCTTCTTTTTCATTACAATCCAACACATACCACATATACTATCCAGCGACCGCCTTTTGATTACAATGCAAAACACACCCTATTATCCAGCCAAAAAGTTAGCAGTGTTTGTACACAAACCCCGTATTTATATACACACACTCATTCCATCACACATGGGTGTTGACAAACACACCACTATACCCTCACATATACTATCACACAGAGGAGAGAAGGGGTAAGGAGTCTTAAGTTTAGTATTTCTAGGGAAATATACAAACATACATAAAATATACATGAAAACATACAGAAGCACATAAACGAAACACAAATGATCTGGGTTGGCCTGCAAAGGGCCATTGGGATTGTTAACGAATAAAGAGGGCTAACACTTATTGCACCACTTCATTGTTATTCTCCTCAAACTTGTTCGCACTGCAGGTCCATATACAATGCTCTCTTTAGACACCCCTGCTTTAACACATATATTCTTCTCTTCCAGATAAAAGTGGCCGTAATCTTGGCCAATCAGGCCTCACATAGATTAGATAGTCTGGGTTGAACAGTATGATGGAAATGATGGTCGATGGCTTTTGTTTTTCGCTCACCTCTTGTCATATTGTCTTGAAAACAGGTGACACCATATGAGAATGCACCTATCTATCTATCTACCTATCTATCTATCTATCTATCTATCTATATATCTATATATATATATATATATATATATATATATATATATATATATATATATATATATGCTGCTGCCTTGCTCCCTTGCTTATGTATATGTATATAACATATATATATATATATATATAATAGTCTAGGTGCGCATCAGAGCTGATTTAAATGTTCCGCCCATCAAAACGCAAGTTACAAAATACAAAATTCAGTCAGGAAAGAGTGGACAAGTAATGTCACCTGCAATATATAGGCGCACTAGCGTTCCTATAGTTTACAACTGACTACAGTTTGAGTACAATACCTATGGCTGAAGAAAGGAAAGCAATGTATTTATGTGACCTTGCGGATACATCGTGTACTCGGAGCGATAGTATAATGGCTGTGACTACCGCTGTTGTTGTAGCCAGTTTTCTTAGGACTATTTCCATGTAGCTCGGGAAGTCTTTATCGCAAGAATGTTTGCCTGAGACGGTTGTGCTACCATTGGTTGATGATTTCAGATAAAGACAGAAGGAAGAGTTGGAGTTAGAGAATTCTTTGCAACGAATTAAAAACACAAGTACTTATTCAACAACAACAAAAACAACAGCAGCAACATGAAGAAGAGAAAAATGAAAGCAAGAAGAAGGGAAGAGCAACACTTTAACGAGTGAACAGAAGGAAGGCAGTGAAACGAAAATGGTGAATTTTGTTACACGATATTTTGGCGGCGGTAAAATATCTGAGATAAATGCACCTGTCTTTCTTAAGCTTAACCCATGAGAAAGAGAAATTCAAGTGACAAAATTTCTAAACCTTTCATCATTATATTCCCTTTCACTGCCACTGAGATGCCAGGAACAGCAGTTACTAACACTACTAAAGCTAGCAACAACGGCAGCAGTAGGAGTAGGACTCGGAAAGTTTCAGGTCAATAAGTTTTCTGTTATTCAAGGAACAAAAACAAACGCCAACGGTTCTTCTCAGGGCAACCAATCTCTCGTAGAAAAGATACACTATTCAAAGTTACCGAATCAAGAAAAGTTTAAATCCCTTTACTTAACTCAGCTGTGTCCGAGTGTGAGTGTGTTTAAGTATTTTATCCATATGAAAATTTTATAAAATGAAGACAAAGAGACATGTACGTTTTTTCCTTTCGTTTATTCTCTTTGAATACGAATGACATTGAAATGTCTTTGAATACGAATGACATTGAAATGTCATAACACATCACAAACTTCCATTATCATCTTCTTTCGTTCTTTTTCCATTGTTTATCTCTTTCTAAAAATTTCTTTACTGGTATGGTTTCTTCTTCTTCCGTGTCTTAAAGCTGATTGACTTCTTTAAGTTTTCGATGAACATGGGTTTTCCTCCGTCTTTTTTTTTTCTGAGGAACTCTCCTTCTGCTCCTCAATCTGCTTGTGATCGTTCTCTCTTCTTGGGGCACTCTTAAAACCAATTCCATTTGAAATAATAACATGTGTTATTAATTTAGTCACTCTTTTCTTTTGTCTTTTCTTTACCTTGATGTTGTAGACATTCTGGAATAGTCCATACTCCTATTGAAAGTGGGGTGCTTTTGAATGTCTGTACATCTTTATAATGAATTGCGATCTCAGGCCCGGCCTTAGGGCAAGGCGAACGAGGCAACCGCCTTGGGTCCCGCACTTTCAGGGGCCCCGCGCTGCTGACGGAAATCAAATCCGCAATGCAATTTTTTTGCTTGGGGCCCCGCTCATCGCTTGCTGCCTTGGGTCGCGCATCCTAGGGCCGTTTCTGGGCGATCTGTTTCGACTCTTCCATGTTTACAGTCTGAACGCTAAATAAATGCATCATCTTAAGATGAGAAGCACTCTGTCTATATAGAGAAAGAATGTTTAAAACGTAGTCAAATCTAATTTTGAAATCAAGATGAAACGATCAAACAATCCCAGCGAGAGACGAAAAGAAACCAAGAGACTACGAATACTTTCGGTGTCGCCTCATGCGCTACCTAAGTGTTAACACAAGTGCATGACAGTGATTTCAAACTAACATGAATGAATTGAACCTCTGCTACAAGACCGAAGGAGACAAGAACAACTAAGAAAGAAATTCGTTCAGTAGCTCGAGAAGATTACTTTCACATTCGAGAGACCCAAAATGTGATTTTCAGAAAATTTATAACAATGGCTTACACATACACCCATCAAATGACATCCAAATTATTTGTAATAGTTACAGAACTATGATTGTTACAGGTGGCATCTAATATGACGATATTAGGACAAATGACACTTCTCATAACTTTTCAAAAATTGATGACGAGATCCATATGAGCATATATGAAAAAGTGACATTCGAATATACTGATTAGTTTCTGAGCTATGTTGGTTACAATGGTCTTTCGTAGTGGGGATGTGATGTGATTAATAGAAAAGAGAAATAAGTTCATCTAAACTGGATCTGAAAGCACAAAACGTTTAACAGGCATATGCACATGTATTGGCGAATTCATCTAGTAAATGTCACACAAGTATGTGAAAGGATTGCAGACATACACTTGTTACAAGAAGTGTGTACGGACGGATAGGCGTACGAACGAACGGAAAATGTGATTATTATAGGACTCCCACATATCAATATATGACCCTTATATCGTTATGCGGATTAATCGACACTGAATGGCTAGAAAACGTGGACTACACTAGGCGCCATATCGTTTGTATAAATAAAGAACATAAATGCATAGTTTACACATTTCTTTCAATCAATAAATATTATAAACGTTTGAATATTGATTCAACCATATTATTAATGAAAACTTAAAAGATTTCCCAACTTCACGAGCAAGTGCGCTTTAATTATTTTATTTTGGTGGGACGAGCTTTTACTCATGAGTCTTCAGATATACAATTCCAATCCATCTATTAAGTACGCTACTTGAATTACCAACATCCGGTTCCTGTCCCAAGACGTCTAGGTTTCTCGACATATTTAGAGCAAATGATTAATGCCAAATCTCTTTAGTTTTAAAACTCACATAAGAAGCCTGAAGCAAACTGTATAAGAAAGATTGTTAATGAAGATAAATTGATACTGAACTTGAGATCAGAACGCCAAGATATTCCATGGGTGGATCTTAGGAGACATGGGATAAGCAAAGCCACGTAATTTTGATAAAATAGTTTTCGACACGAATCGTGCAGATTGTCAGTGAATGAACTTGCATGACGTGTCTATTCCAGATTCAGTGTCACCCATACAGCAGTATGTACCTGTTGCACTCCGTGAAAGACGGTACAAACTTTTATTGAAAGACATTTGATTAAACGTAGTAATAAACTTGTTTTTGATTAAAAGTAGTAATAATCGTTTTTAATTAATATTTGTATACCTCGTTACAACGATAATCATTATCTTAATAATGATGTAGAAATAGGAGATATATTGGTATTGATTGCGATTCGCAATTAAATGAAATCGAGAAAAGGGTGCCGCGCCTGTTACCGAACTTGAGTGTTAGCTTGCAGAGGCCAAACTATTTACGTTTGAATGCAGAAATAAACAAAATAAAACACCAAAGTCCTTGTAGGTAAACTTACAATTGTTTCAAGATACGTTCTAAAGTCTGTAGGACACGACCGATCTGTGAGGATTCTACAGTTCAACAATGTTCACTGTATCAATCCGCGTAAGAAATGCATAAAAAACCCTCTTCATTTTCGAAAAAAAACAGTCATAAGTCTGACAAAATACACAATTTTAAGCATTTTCAAATAAAACAGTCATAAATTTGACAAAAACAGTCATAAGTCTGACAAAAACAGTCCTAAGTCTGACTAAAACAGTCATAAGTCTGACCAAATATACAATTTTAAGCATTTTATGTAGGAGCTAAATTAGTGAAAGTCAGTGTCATAACATTTTTGTAAAATTTAAAAACTTATTTTATCGATGTAGCAATGCAGCCGTTAATCACATTGATAAAACATAAACGGTGGAAAAGATTAATGCATATCGACTGGTTTGCTTTAAGCAATATATCATAAAATAAATACGTTTTTGATTAGATACAAGTGGACACAGTTTGTATTGTCACTCGAGAGAATACATTGTTTCTACTTAATTTGTGAAATCATTCTTTATATATTCTAAAAAAAGTTGACATCTTATTTATCTATGATGCCGATGATGTATCTATATGCCAACTGTACCTAAAAGACTGATAAAGATGAAACTCTGCATTAAAATTGATGACGACTTAGGGCTAAGTTTATAATGATATTTCGCATTTAAAATCTAGCATTTTTTCACCAACAATGCCTATATCTGTTATTTAATACGTCGACGATTACTAGCAATACAAAGGAGAAAACGGTCGCAAAAACATCTAATTCCAATCAAAGTGAAAGAAGACCACTTCTTCGATTTTACCAAATGTGTGAATATTGTTACGTTATTTCCCACTATGACAGTCTTCCTTAAAAACAGGACAAAATAGATCCTGTTTGAAAACAAAATATTATATCAGTGTGATCAAATGTTCCACATAGTCGTTTTGCTCATGTAATACGAAATTATGTTTAATCCAACAGCTTCTGTGGATGCAGTTGATGGTAGTTATAATAAGTGCATCCATCTATTGAATAGCACATCGAATATGAATTTAGCTTCGGCAATTAAGTGTGATAAATTGTATCGTATATTCAAAGCGACGAATAATTCTACTTTGTTTTGTAAAGTAGCCAAATATATTCCTGAAATAGTGCAATAAAAATTCACTTTGAAATGGTACTAAGGGTTTTAATTATGACTACGCTCGTTGTATCTTTCTCCTTTAGTATATGAGAGTTTGTAAAACTTGTAAGTTACTCAGTCCTTGGTGTTGTATTAAGCATAAGTATGCCCAACCATAAAAGATGGCTTCAGATTTTTAGGTTATTCTAATCATCTATCTCAGGTACTTTGTATTCATGTAGAAAAAATACTATTCCATTATTTGATGTACAAACACGGATATATTTTTGTATCATGACTTTACACACATTATAACTTGTGTCTATCTTTTGGTAACTGAGATAAAAAAATATACATGTTAAAGGTCACAGTGTGTATTGATTCCTTGTCAAAAATATCATGTTATTATTTTGGTTAAAAAAAATCATAGCACACCATATATACTCGTTTATAATATACTCATATTTATCTTCATTAACTTTACATTGTCAGAATCGTACAGTATTTTTCCATTTTTTCATACTGTACGAAACGTTTGTCTAAAAATAGCATAGTGTATTAGGAACTCTTTTGTAATCAAACAATGCCATCCCATTTAGTACACGCTTTAAGTTTTAGTTTGTGAGATTTGTTTATGGATGAACTAAACAAGCTGTTTTGTCCATTTGAAAGCAGAGATGGTAAAGTTAACGAGTTATCTGATTCACAAATAAAACTTTCAAAGAAGAAATGGAGACGTACCATTTAACAAGTCAGTCAAAACACTAAATTCGAGAAAATATTCAACTGAAGGTTTTGGTAGGAAACTAAGAGCTTCAGAGCCAATAACCCAAGACGACGAAAAAGTATTATTTCCGTTGGCTAAATGACTGTCACACAACAACTGCTTTACAATTTTCCCCGTTTAACTATTTTCATACAATGTTAGGCAAGCGATAGAAGACATTCAACGTATGATACAGGTCATAGTTGGAGTCATTACAACAGCGATCATGCAAGTGACAGGATATAAACATGTGCTTTGTTATAGCTGGTGATAAGAATTGTAATAACTATACTTTCATTTCTGTTTCTTGAATTTCCTCAAAATCTACTTTCTTAATTAGGTACGCAAATCCAAATGACATGACCCATTGTATGGAAAACCTGATACACACCGAAATTGTAATGTAATTTCGACTACATTTACAACTGAAATCACATTCTCATTTCTGTATTGAATTGACCTAATAAATTCATTCCATCAAAAGCAGAAAAGCAGAATTAAGTTGAATCGACAGGAAAACAAAATCCATCCATTCCAGAGCAATTGCAAAAGATTTTGCAATGCGCAATTCATTCAAAATATGACTCTAAATTTTATCTTTAAACAGACCAAAACGAGAATTCTTTTATTAAACTAAGCGTGCGACGAAATTCCAAGGTTACTGGGCGGGTCTTTGTGCGTATTAATATTACTGTGTATTGTTTAATCTACTGTTGTATATTTATTTTGAAAAACAGCATAAATTCAATTACTTTGTTTCTTGAAGTGTATTCCTTTATTTTTAAGTCTTTGGTTGGAAAACGAAATGAGTATATAATAAAACGGTTACTGCACTTGTATGGGAAAATATGAACTCTTTTTCTCAGAATAATACTGTACTCCTAAGGTTGTGCAGTATTACTCAGAAAAAAACTCGTTCACATCTTCCCATACAAATGCAGTAACCTATAATTATAAGACGAATCCAATTGCAAATTGCACATACTCAGATTTATCATCACAAAATGCGTCAGTAGATATGGGTCTGTGCAGTTTGTTAGAAGTAATCAGTAGAACAAACAACAAAGACCCTGATCTGCAGGCACGTTATGCTACGGCAGATCGGGATCTTTGTTGTTTGCAGTTTGGCTCGACTTATAAGCGAGTTTATGCGGTACATCTTGCTTTAATTCATCACAAGGCAAAGTTAAAGCTATATGGTGTCTTTTGTTCCAAATTCGAATCAACGGATGACACCGAAAGGTAGCCAAGAGTGAACAATAATCCTATTGACAAATACAGAAACGGCCCTAGAATATGCGGGGCCCCAAGCAAAAATTTTGCATTGCGGAGTTGATTTCCGTCATCAGTGCGGGGCCCCTAAAAGCGCGGGGCGCAAGGCTGTTGTCTCGTTCGCCTTGTCCTAGGGCCGGGCCTGAACAAATAGTGTAATACCCATAGGCCCATCTAGTTACTGTTTGGTCAGGTTACATAACTTTTCGTGGTAAGACTGGAAAATACACTTTTATTTTAAGAACGATCTATCCAAGAGAGACAGAAATGAGATTATGCAGTAGTACCCATGTGGCGACAGCAGTCAAACCAAACTGTTTAAAGTTTTTAGCCCTATTACTGAGTACCATTTACTCATAAATAAGTTTTCTATTAAAAACTAATACTTTTTTTTTTCTTTCCGGTAATCATCTTCTTCCAATCTTCCCTAATTCTTTTTCATGCTGCATTTAATATACCACCACTTAGACTCATAGATACTAGTTGTCCACGAATTAAAATCATTTTTTTTCTTCATAATAATTATTCATAGTCAACATCAGTTTCTCTTGAAACCTCTGTAAAAGCATACGTGTTTCTTCATCGCAATTTTGAAGATATCGATTTATTTCAAACTGGGAGCCAACGGTATAATTTGATAAAATTTTGCCACAAAAGAATCCAAGCTTTCCTCTGAAACTTCTTGATATATCCAAAATGCAATAGACTGGTTCTTATGTAAATATACTGTGTATCTATAGCTAAATTAATTTCGACGCATATTGCAACATTACTCTGACAGGGGAAAGTAATTTGCGATTGCTACATGGGTTCCAAGTCGTTATAAAATATATTAAATCTTTTGCGCTTCTCAGATAATAACATAACTATTATGTGCTAACACAAAATCAGTAGCATTTACCTTTTGCTCAAGAGGGGAACGTCTCGAAAATGTTTATGAAAGGCGTGCATATTTAGTGAATGACATAGAAAAGAGAAAGCAAATCTTGGAACCCACTTTTTCACATACTGCAATTTTCACCAACATTTTACCAAGAGGTCTCGTTTGGCGTTAGTCAGATCGCAAGTTAAATATTTTATTAATTATGGAAAATCTGAACAAAATGTATCATAAGTTAAGTGCGAGGTTAGAGAATCAAGGTACCAGACTGTACACAGTAACTATGTAACCTCGATTACATACCACGTTTCATCCTTGTAGATATGACCGGTTCGAAAAAATAGGAAAAATGCAACAACTTTTTGACAACCTTTAGTATGAAAACAGTACATTTTTTTGCCGAAAATTTAATAAATGGAAATATATATCATAATCATAGATATTTGTGGTCGAATTTACGATATATATAATTTTGGAGTTACTAGACATTAATAGCGCGGATGAGAAAATGCATCAAAGATTATTTTATTCAGCTATGCAATGATACCTGCGTTCCTTTTCTTAAATACTGCGTGACTAAACATTGGTACTGTAAGTAAAAACCGTCTAAGTATAACAATTAGGCGAGTTATTCATAAAATTACCAAAATTTTTTTTATCCTTTCTGCCCCAATAAAACGGGTGAGAAAAGATTAGGTATATTTCATTTGTTTTTTTTTCTTTTTTCTACCGTGTATATCCGTTGCTAACTGGCACATGCAACTAATTCAGTTCCCAGTTTGTAATGT
This sequence comes from Megalonaias nervosa, assembly GCA_016617855.1. Lineage (NCBI taxonomy): Eukaryota > Metazoa > Mollusca > Bivalvia > Unionida > Unionidae > Megalonaias > Megalonaias nervosa. The sequence goes on along the minus strand of JAECUM010025905.1, from coordinate 17,901 downwards.
CAATGTTTGGCTATATTACTATACTTTTGAGGTACAGCACGTTTACGTTCTATACACGATCTATTAACAAGGAAACTTTTGAAACGATAAAAATAGCATGCTACGCTGTTCGTTTTTGAGACAAAATACCATGTAGGTACCAATTTTGAAAACCTGGGCAGGTGAGATCCAGTTGTACATGTGGGCGACAGCGATAAAACGAAAATACTTTAAGTTTCAGGCCTACTATTGCATACCATTTGCCCATACGTAGACTTTTTCTATACATTGATTAGGTTGCCTGCAACCTTATGACTATAGGACCGTTTACCCTTGACAAAACAGATTACAGGAGGTGCTGGAAAGAGGAAATTGTATATACATTAATATATTCGTTCATCTCATAGACATGTACGCATGAGCCGACATTCTTCTGGCCTAGATATGAGAGAGAGAGAGAGAGAGAGAGAGAGAGAGAGAGAGAGAGAGAGAGATTGTTTAAAGTTTCGTTACGTAATGTTCACCACCTCCAACATCTGGACCAGAAAAGTGTCTGTTAGTATACGAAATGAACGCATAGATAGATGTAACAGTTGATTGTTCATTAACGGATATATATTTTGCCAAGCAAAATTTTAAAGACATACATATAAACATATATAGGTACATGAAATCATGCGCACAAAGGAAAATTAAAAGGAATAGGAAAGTGAACGAGGACATTGTTTAATAATTACCCGAATTTTTGCTTTCTTTTCCAGGGGAAGAATCTGCTGTTCGGATAATCCTTGCTGTAGTTATTACGGTGATAGGGACTACTGCATTAATCGTTGTAATCTTGATACTGTATAAAAGGTAATTTTAGTCCAAATTTGCATATTCACATCAGGGTCTATACTGCAAAAAGTATTTAATTGCTTGTGTATATCAGTCTGACTAGCCAAACAATTTTCCTTTCATCCCCATATATATTTTGGCAATATAAACTAACGCTTCGTACAGAAAGCGGAAACTACAATTATTATCAGTGATTCGTTAATTGTTGAAGATTTTTCAATGTAGCGAAAGAAACATAAAGAAAAGATCCATCTTCAAATTTTGATTATTTTACTGCCAAAATGATATTGCCAATAAGAGTTATGTAAAAGAGAAAGAAAAAAATACGAAAGCACTAAAATGCTTTGTTATTTGGTAATTCCATTGGCAAACGCAATGTTCCACTGATATATATGTCATGGGTAGGAAATAAATATCTAACCCTTACGTCTTAGAGTCAATGTATTTGTCAATGTATCTTTACATTTTCCTAGATTTTTATGAATGTTATCTCTTTAAACAGACGATGCAAGAAACATGCTGCACGTGAGAACTCTAAGCCAGATTTGGCAACGGTTCAACCCTTTAGTACTTACAAAAGCTTCCGAGAGTCTAACGTAAGCTATGCAACGACTGATACATTACAGTACAACAGCATACCTTCGGCAGCGGTCGATGCATCAAATTACGATAAGAAAAATGACAAAACTACAGTAAAGTTTTCTAAGCCTGTTAAAAAAGAGAAGAATATGAGACAGGAGTCTGGAGACAGAAAGAATTATCAGGGTGATGTAACGTCTGATGAATATGAAATGAAAGACGTTCACATGAAATTCCCGGACAAATTGTCCAATTATGACAACTTGCCGGCAACAGAAAAAAAGGCAAGCAGTGGTAAATATTCTCAGGTGACCAATGAATCAAAATCTGTTCCGGCGTCCACTGAAAATGAAAATTCTTGTAAATCCAAGAATAACAATTTAATTGGTGACGATGATTCGGACAACAAAACCACCAGAACGGGAGAGGAGGCTCACGGAGCTGGTGACTACTCATATGTGAACCCGGATGTAGGCTTGAGCAAAGAAAAGCTATCAAATCTAGATGACGAAGACTCGTATAATCACATTGGGTCAGATACAACTAAAAGGGCCGTATAAGATGAGAAGGCAACATGTGGAGGGGCCACGTCTGGAAAATGTGTGGAATCTGCTGTTAATATGAATATTACATCAGACAGTGTAGCAACCGAAATACTTACAATGAAATATAACTAGACTGGCTTGCTTTTGCAAGACTCCATGTGTCACGAAATAAAGTCTGTACATGTATCTTTAAACGGTAACTATACTGAGTTTAAGCAAGGGGAAATTTACGAGACCCAAAAGTCCAAAGAAGAGCAGTATGCTGTTGTTGTATAAGATAAAACGTAACACCGGTCCAATGGGTTGGACAGTGAAACTGAAAAGAAAAATCGAATTCGAAGAGAAACAAATACGAATACTTTTGTTTATGAGTTTGTAAAACCTACAGAGTTTTGATTAATATCACAGTACAGTTGATATTTGATATGGTCTTGAAGTGTTGATATCAACAGGTAAAATACTAATTCGCAATCAAACAGTATTTTAGTTTGTCCATTGTTATCAGAAACTAACACACATTCAGTTCTTAAATCATTTGGAAACAAACTGGAAAGTTCTTATGTAAGAGTCCCGGTCAATATTTTGCATGAGCGACATAATCTTGCATGAGAAATATAAACGTAACAAAACATGTAAGGAAGGGATTGACAAAGATTTGTTTTATTCCTTTCGAAGCAGTTTGTAGAATTTCGAGTTCTTAAAGACGAAAGCAAATGTTTTAAAACTTTTACATAATTCGACCTAATGCATAATTTTTGTTCAGTATGTATTCACGTATGCTTATTTTGTTTCAAACAGCTGTTTTCTCACAGCCGGTCTGTATAGATAAGGCAACAATGTCTCGACCACAAAACAAATCGCTGAATGAACGCTTTCAAAAATAAGCGTTCATGAGTAAGATTTCCTATAACCAGAAGATAAGATTATATTTCTATACTATTTCTTACGCTTGTATAGTCAATATGTAATAACATTTCTGTACGTTAGGTTGTTTTATACATGTGTAACTCGTGAGGTATGCATCGCTTCATCGCTCCATCGCCCGGTCAAATAGTACACGATGGAGCGATGGAACAATTGGCCATAACAGGATTTCATAGGTATGTGATGACTGTGAGAATAATGATAAACAGCCGTGATGGCGGCGAAAAACAATAAACAGCTGTGATGGCTCTGAGAATAACGATAAACAACTGTGATGGCTGCAATTATTGATAATCATCTGTGATGGCTCTGAGAATAATAATAAATAAGCCCGATAAAAACAGCAGTTTTCAGAGGTAAGAAAATTTTGTTGCATTGTGCTGTACGTTGGTTTGCTGATGTGCTGATGTACATATGAACATCTGGATGAATGAACGTTGTCATAAAACTGTACATATTGGAGTATTTGCTGGGGCTACACTGAAACATAAAGCACTATTCTTGTCTACTGCAATCCTTCTAGTAAAATATTGTTTATCATGGGTCCTACACTGAAACACAAATCACTAGTCTTGTCCATTGTAATCCTTCTAGTAAAATGCCGTTGCGTATAGCAGGGGTAGAAGCTATTTTACATTAATGATTAACCGTAATGACAAATGCGGTATTTTTTAAAATTGATTTTTAACTCTGCCACCACATTAAAAAAAACCTGATGTTCAAATGGTGGTGTTCAAGGATTTGAAAACATGGGCACATGTATCTTGAACAAATGGACAGGTGCCAATTTATTTTGACACTGAATTTCATCAATTTGAACACATTCCATAAGACAGTATAATCAGTCTAAACTTTTCTTGTATTGTTTCCAGCAGTACATTATTTGGGAGAATGCCTCATGGAGAAACCACATCACTGTGAGCATCTCGGAATGTTTGTTTCAGAAAGTTTGATTAATGTGTGTGTGTGTGTGTGTGTGAGAGAGAGAGAGAGAGAGAGAGAGAGAGAGAGAGAGAGAGAGAGAGAGAGAGAGAGAACTAGCTTAAGACAGATATGTAAAAAGTAAGGTGAATATATTAAACAGCTTACGTCTATATTCTGTCAACAGGGAAAGCGATAGGGGTTTTCGTTTCGTGGTGTTTAACGCATGGCACATAATATATATATGGCGGCCAGTATATTTTGCTGGAGGGAGAACCCGGGAAGACCCCGGGAAGAACCACCGACCCATTAGAAGCTTTCTTACATATCCGCGTTGGTCGAACCGAGACTAGAACTCACATGGACAGAAGCGAGATGTGCGAGCGATCTGTAAACGCTGACGCATTAGACCACTCTGCCACCCCGGGCCCCGGAAAAGCTACAGACATATAAATAAAAATGGGCGGACTGTGTGAAGACTAAAAGGGGAATGGTAGATATTCAGTGAACGTGATCTATTGATATACATTGAAAAAAATACATACCAAAAGCGTTGATTTAACCAACTCAAATGCATTTTTAAATGTATAAAGCAGGAATAAAGCCTCATCAGTCTTGCCATTTATCTCATTAAGTCACCACCAATGCCATTTATCTCAGTAAGTCACCACTAATGCCATTTATCTCAGTAAGTCACCACCAATGACATTTATGTCAGCAAGTCACCACTAATGCCATTTATCTCAGTAAGTCACCACTAATGCCATTTATCTCAGTCACCACCAATGTCATTTATCTCAGTCACCTCCAATACCATTTATCTCAGTTAGTCACCACCAATGCCATTTATCTCAGTAAGTCACCACCAATGCCATTATCTCAGTAAGTCACTACCATTTCAAGATTTCCTTTGTTTAGACTAGTGACAATCCTATATTAATCTGCTTCAAATGCTCTGTAATTATTTAAATAATTTTTGACAATTATATGGAACGTAACCTATGCAAATATGAAATATATGTTAGAACATTTTAACTTCAAGGTTCTAAGAGCATAAACCTTTTCTCAGGGAGATCACACCCTGGTAGTGGCGTAACTTCATCTTCCTCAGCAAAAAATGTTAAACTGACCACGCCTCACCCCGGCGAAATAAATCTGTGATTTGGGGCACCCTTAATAAAATATCCTCCTCACTCTTTTGAAGACTTTCCTCCAGTTCCCACATATATTTCCCGATTACAGTAAATCCCAAACGTAGAGAATAACTACCGTAGAAATATATCCCAGCACCCACGGTTCTGAAGTATTATTGATATTAAATATGAAAACAGTTTTCTAAAGGCAGCTCTTGTACGCGCGCACACAGTGTTATGTATGGCAAGTATTATTCAGTCATGGACTTGTGAAATGATTATATATGACAGAAGTAAAGAACAACTTGTAACAATATAACACGGAAGACACCAGTCCGCACCCCTCGGTAGTTCCAACCCTGCTAGTTTATCTTAATTGCGTCCGCTAATTTTCAGCCTAAGCCAGTCGTATTCAAGAATAGTTCAATTTTCAAAACAGTTCGACACACTTCGTTCAGTTTGTGACATATTGGAGAAAATGATGTCTGGACAAGTACAAGTCCGGCAGTACCGTTTGCATTCGGATAATCTTGGATTTCATCATTGACCGAAAGGTAAGATCCGAACAACCTCGAGCCCGCAGTAAATATCTGAAATGTACATTATGATGCGTATTATTTTTGGTGGCAAAAAACCCAAATACTGATTTTGGTAAATTTGGTGCTGATTGCTGGTTACATTGTTGCACAGTGCATTGTTAACCCCTGAAACAGACTTATTATTTGAAAATACATGTCAGTACTTAATATCCATTTATTTCCTTGTTATCGTCTGCTTGGTTTTAGATATTTACTGCGGACTCGGGGTTGTTCGGATCTTACCTTTCGGTCAAACTAGCAAGGCTGGAACTACCGAGGGGTGCGGACTGGTGTCTTCCCTTGCGTTATATTGTTACAAGTTAGACCCCCCCCCCATCCCTTGATTCATGCACGGATACTCCTAATTTTCTTTGTAACGAACCCCTGTGATACCAGGTACCACTGCTAGTTACATGCGCCATTTGATTGTTGCTAGAAAGGGTGGTCAGTTCCATCAAGTGATTCATTTCCAGTCGATTGAAAGAACTGGTTTGGTAAGGCCAAGGGATTTGTCGGGGCCGTTAGGCCGAGACGTATTCATACGTCACCTCAAATTCTTCCTCGCAACTGGAAACACAAGATGAACTCGGTTCTGTATTTATATAAACAGTTTACTTACGGTTTTACATTTATATAAACAGTTTACTTACGGTGTTGTATCTATATAAACAGTTTACTTACGGTTTTGTATTTATATAAACAGTTTACTTACGGTGTTGTATTTATATAAACAGTTTACTTACGGTGTTGTATTTATATAAACAGTTTCCTTACGGTGTTGTATTTATATAAACACTTTACTTACGGTGTTGTGTTTATATAAACAGTTTACTTACGGTGTTGTATTTATATAAACAGTTTACTTACGGTTTTGTATTTATATAAACAGTTTACTTACGGTTTTGTATTTATATAAACAGTTTACTTACGGTCACCAAATATCCTATTAGGTATTAATGGAATTTACAGCCTATTGAAATATATAAATGTTCAGTTCGGTGCATCGAAGAATTTCGAAGGCGGACTTCCACCCAACAAATCCCCCCAAATACACCCACAATACCCTCCTCAAAGCAAACAAAACACAAAACAAAACAGCAACACCTAAATCATTCTAGTCTAAGCGTGTTATATGGAAATACTAACTGAGCATTTACTTAGAACACACAGATGAACCATGTAGGATCAAATGGTTATTTAATAAAGTAGATGTCCTAATCGATGGGACTAGTCAATTCAGCACTTGTTCGAGCTTTTCATTGTATCCGGGTAGTATCAAAACCTACATTGCTTTAGCGAATTTTAGTGATAAAGCATTTGTAAGCAAGGTAAACGTTGTATCTTAAACACCACCGCATCGACGATTGATTGGAAAAAGATTATTACCGTGGGAAGCTCCGCTTCCTACTTCAAAGTTGCTCACGAGTTTATCCAGGTTGGAATTGCAAAACTGCAACGAGGCAATAAACTGCAGCTGACCCAGCCTAAACGTCATGTATTTTTCCATGTTGTTGCGAATTATGCTTATTGGCGCTTTTGATGCCATTGCAATGCCTTGCAAGATCAGGTGACCATCATACCCACGCAGGTAAAGAGGCAAACCAGGGAGCTTCGTCTCACTTGGGTAAAATCGTAACTGTAGATTGTATGCACTTTGTGCGACTCTTATGTACGCACAAGTAATGCGATAATGATCGCGAACTTTGGCACCAATCCCAAAGAGACCAGCACAGATCTAGCAATGAGTGACTGCGAAAAACTCGCGAATGTCATCGATGATGACAACCATGCCTGCGGGCGCGGAGAACTCATGTCGGATCCATTTCGCTATAACCTCGAGCGATTTCAAAACTCTTCAACCTACTCCTGGCCACGATGCAACATTGGTGGTTCAGTCACTCCATAACATCCGACTACAGTGTAGCAAATCCCCGCACCGGACGTGTTCAACTTGTCTTATATTTGATTGAACGTCGCGGATGGTGTCTGGGAGAGGAACTTTCAGGGATTTTGAGTCCGCATAGAGGATATACGGAAATCTCATTTCTCGTTGCACCGAGATGAATTTCAATTTTTTTGCAGGATTTTGGCATAATTGTACGTTGTGTTTTTTTTTTTTTATTTTTATTATTGATTCCACATAAGTAAAAGTCATGGTCGTCATCGGTGCTACCATACATGCATACAACGTCTGCATGGAAAATTCCTATCCTCGTACTTACTGTGCCGTTATACTATTGGTGGAAAATCTGTTACCCACACATAATAAAAAGACCGTGCCTCTGGACTGTGCAACAGTAACAAATATAATATGTCAAAATCGGTACAATGGTTTGATCGATGAACAGTTTCAGCTGACAATAGTCACATCTAGATTGTATATATAAGCCGTTTAGTAAGTGCATACTTTTATTAGCTATGGATACAAGGTTATTCATCAAGTTGGAGAACTTCCCGTTCTTGTGAAATATTAGACCTAAGTACTTATATTCATCCACAACATCAATATCTACAATGCTTATCTAACATTTATAATTATACTTTGTTTTTGAACCAAAAGCGATAATTTTTGTTTTCTCTGTGTTGACTATAAGTTTCCAGTTATCGCAATATCTACTAAACATGTTAAGAGTATGTTGCATGTTAACAGGATTATCTGCGACAAGTATAGTGTCTTCAGCATACCAAAACAACATAACATTTAACGTATTTACAAGGTCAGTATGTTTGGAAGGCGCAACGCATCCTCTACACCCATTTACTAATCAGATTCTAGTTCATTTAGGAATAAGGAGAACACTAATAGAGATACATTTTCCCCGTCTTACACATTTTTACCATGAGAACGCCCACCCCAGAATTCATTATTTACCTATACACATGATTTCATATAATTATAAATACTTAATATTATAATAAAACATTTTCCTCTGATACCATTCATATTCAAATGCACAGTCAATATAACTAGATTTTGAATGTTATATTCGCCAGAAATTCATTTTTTTCTTCTCTTATCCCACAATCTCTTGGGTCTACTTTCTATTATAGAGCTTTCTGTAATAAAACAATCAAGTACATATAGCTGATTAATTCGAAATTGGTATGATAAACCACAGTCAATATCTGAAAGCAAAGAGTTAAAATCGAGCACTTCAAAATTTTGTAACATTTGGAAGGCACTTAAAGTCGCTAGAAGATAATCAATCATGCACTTGTCACTAGATGTGCATCTTCCAACTCCTCTGTCTACACCCTCCCTCCCGTAACAAATCTACACGTTATTATGTCTACAAAAGTTCAATAAATGCACACGATACCGATTTCTATATTTGTCTAGTGAGTATCGAATCTGGGGTATACTATATTTGTCTGGACGCTCAGCCTCCTCTATGCATTTCATTGAGTCATTGTCCAGATTGAAAATTTCAGCTTGGTTTGGATTACGAATGTTTACAAATATCCGATAAGTTATCAGTTCTGGCGTTTAAGTCACCAACGAGAAAGATATAACTAGAGCGATTAAAAACATGTAGCATCTCATTTTCTATGTCATTAAATGTTTCATCAGAGCTATAGCTAAACCCGAACCTTCATGTGTGTGTGTGTATATATATATATATATATATATATATATATATATATATATATATATATATATATATATATATATATATATATGTGCTGATTCAACAATGACAGGATCACTACCAGTTATTTCTTTACTTTTAATTTTGATCCACAGGGTATAATCTGATCCAGCTTCTAAAACTTCCATCCAGTCAGTGAAAGAATCCTTAATATGAACTGCTGTACCCCCTGAAAAGTGGAGACATCTAACTATGTCTGCTTTTTGTAATTATCTTACAACCATTAAACAATGATTTCATCTATGAAAAGATAATGGCTTTACCTTATTAACAATTATTTTCATTTCTTTCCTCCAGCTCTCAGCGAAATAATTATTATGTTATGACAGTCTAAAATGTCTCCATGGAATCTTATAAAACTGACAAAAGAATTTGTTAGAGAGTTTACAGATATGGAAAAAGAATATCAGAAAACATGCTAATATCCGCGGACTTTCTTCATGTATAGTTTTCAGGCAAAAAAGATTTTCACGTAACCCGAGATGTTTAAATGTTAAAGTTTTATAACTGTATTGACTAGGAGCACATTAAACATTTGCATTAAATTTATTTAATAAATATTATGTAGATATTTTGGTGTTTTGCTGTGTTGAATCTTATTGCTGCATTGTATATGGATTAATGGGGAGGTTTTTTTTTTTTTTTAAAGGATATACGCACGAGAGCAGCAACTATAGTCTGACAATACATCCCCGTCTGTTTGTACCCCCCTACCGTTTTCAATAACGAAAAGGTTTAATGTGATAAAAAATGCACAGAACTAAGTCAATTGAATCATTGATTTATAATTTCTAACCTGACTGTGACTAGAATGGCATTAATACTGGCATCCGCTTGTACCTTTCATGCTTAACGGACTTTCCATACTAACACGGCGCCATATTGCGTACACAAGGGTTAGTTTATTTCCATCAGACAATATAATGACGTAGTTCATCCTATTCGGTAACTGCCGGATAATTCCGTAAATTTCCATAAAGTTGAGAGTTTGGAATTACATCCCTTTGCACACATGAACATATTAATTAAAGCGCTTGTTAAATCCACGTGAAAGGCAAATTTGTTGTTGTCATTCTTTTCCTTTGCTTGATTAGACATTGTAAATATCGAAAGCAGACAACATATGTATATACATCTATAGTTGTGCACGCACCCCTGTGCTGAATATGGACTTGTCCAGGAACTGGAAATGGATCTCGAGCATGTCCGTGTGTTATATTGAAAACTTCCGTTAAGCATGGAAAGCGCAGACGATGACGGTGTTAGGGCCACTCTACTAGCAGTCCAGTTAGAAAATATAAATCAATGAATGAATTGACTAAGTTCCTTGGACTTTTTATCACATTAAAGGTTTCCATTATTGAAATCGGTGGGGGGGGGGTACAAACAAACTGGTTGATATAGTCGGACTATAATTTAATTTTATTCTAAGTGGTGTACAAATCTCACAGTGGTATATTCGATTCTAAGTGATATTTAATATTCAATAGGTATTCTAAAGATTCTAGGTCCTTGCGTCAGTGTAATAACTCTTCACCATTCATTCATCTCAAGATCAAAATCCGAGTTTTACGTTACTGGCTGTGACAAATTGTCAATAATAAATTCCCGGGCTCTAACAACAGAGACATCATTAATATGCGTTACCAACGATTAAAAGGTATTCAAAAGATCGCTATTCAGCAAGAAGGAAGTGACTTCGTGGGAAAGAAATTCTGTTTCTTGTCATATAGGATATCGAGTTTTACAGCAGAAATTCGTCGAGTCGTGAAATCGTACCACGATGACTGAGTTCTAGAATAAACATTCCTGTATTTTTGTTTTTTAATAATATGTAATTTGAGAGGATATGGTTTGTCATCAAGATTTCTGTTTGGATTTTTAACATCACGGAATGAGCATATTACACTTTAAAATAGTTTTTCTTCTGTTTTATTCTGGATCGTTGGGTAAGTCGTCTGGTTGTTGTTGTTGTTGTTGTTGTTGTTGTAGGGTTTAACGCCATTTTAAAGCACAAGATAGGCTATACATGGCGGCCAGTATAAATGGTGGAGGAAGAACCGGGAAAACCCCCGAAAAGAACTACCGACCCACAAAAGGCTACTGGCAAGCTTTCTCACATACTCACATTGGCCGAGCCCGAGACTCGAACCCACGCAGACAGAAGTGAGATGGCACTCGGCCACTCCGGGCCCCTAAGTCGTCTGGTACGTTAAGTGATAAAGAAACTATTCAAATCTCAGTTATCATTATATTCCATTTGCAGATTACGGAAGCATGTCAGTGTCACGTTGAAATCAATTTTTGTCTCGTAATAACGACTTAGTATCTCGCACTTACAAATTATTATCACGTAATTGCGAGTGAATATCTCGTAGTTACGAGTTACCTATCTCGTAATTATCACCTACTATCTAGTAATTACGAGTTAGCTATATTGTAATTACGATATAGTAAGTCATAATTATGAGATAGTAAGTCGTAATTACGAGACAGAGCTAATTCGTACTTAAGATATATTGTCTTAATTACGAGATACTTAGTCGTAATTACGAGATCAAAACTGGTTTCAACGTGGCTCTAACGGACTTCCTTAGCAGACACTGATTATCATGATTACAAACTAAAACTACTATTCATCAATGTTCACATTATATTTCTTACTGTATAAGCAATAGTTGGTAAAATAACACATCGTTACTCAAAACGTTTCGCGCAGTTAAAGGTATTTTATGTATTTTGTATTGTATTATATTGATAACAACTGGCAACTCCTTCTTGTGTAAATATGGTTTATGGAAGAAAAAGGTACAAACCAGCTGTAAACTTTGCAGAAATGGGCGGGTTAATAGTCAGGACACAATTTTTTCATGTCACATGAACACATAAAAAATAATAAACTTATGGTCATTTATATTTAATATTCATTCCGAGTTACCAATCAGCTATTTTGTAGTCTCCCAGAGTCTTTTTAGCACCTACGTAGGCGTAGTCTTGTGTGTAAGACTCGTGACCAAAGGGTGCGGTTCAAATCCTACCATCAAATCAACCTTGGTCATCTACCGTGATGTGCTTGTGGCATGGCAGTTTATTCCAATTGTGTTTGCACTAAATAACCTACTCTGGTCGTGAGCAGTAAAACGCATAGGAAATTAAAACGGACTCATTTATTTTACAACTTCCAAGAAGAAGTAAATATAAAAGTACAGTATATGCCCAGTTGATATCGTAGTCAAAATTTATGTTCTAAAAAGAAATTGCTGCAGTTGCCAGAGCGAAGATAGATAGTTTAGACTTTTCTGTATATCTTGAGGCTATATTGAATGTATCGTGTACTTTCTGAGAGAGAGAGAGAGAGAGAGAGAGAGAGAGAGCTTACCGGAAGTTCGATCGTCATTCAATAATTTTTAATTTGTTTTCAGCTTTTACTAATGAGCAGTTATATCAAGACCAATTCAATTTCTGTTGGAAGCAAACTATCGATAACCGTGAAGAGAACCAGACTCTTTGTTGTTCGTCAGGAAGAATAAAGTTCGACGGTTTGTCATACTGCAAAAATGATACAAGTGTATGCGCTAGCAACGCAGTCTGTGATGTAAGTGAATGTTGTAATGAAACTGATCAGCAATATTTCACCGTTTCACAGGCTTTAGCCGTGTATGCAATTTGCTCATACGAAACAAACTGCAGCGTAAATTGGTCGGATGAAGTCTTTCTGCCACCTGAATTCCAAGGACATGTAAATAATATAGTAAATTACACTTGCATTGAAGGTAATTTCAGCTTTCTTTTTTCTACTTAAAACGGGCATGAAATTTCTCTGCACAAAGTTTTCATGCTTCCAATGGAATATTTTATTTATTGCAGAATTATCTCAATATGCATTATTACCCATTACTACTTGTAAAAATAACTGATTTAGAGATTTATCAGTTAAGATGTACTTCAAATTTCAGCAAAGGTTTAGAGTAAAGACATATATGCTATGGAAAATTAAAATCAGATAATGAACACTATTGTAGATTTGATCTTATTGTTGGACCTTGTAAGACGGGAACGCTTTCCATTCGCAAAAGATGAGTGGTACATATGAAAGGTCTTTTATATCATAATCAACACACATTGGTGTGCCCACAAACCCTGTGTACCCCTCCCCCACGAAACAAACGAAACAAATGCATTAAAACTGAGGAAATAGTATTGAGATGAGCGATTCATCAGAACATCGGTAGAGAAATTCTTAGTTTGGATGATAAGCATTTTCTTGGTGCACACACCCTTGTAATTTATTTCAGTCAAGTCTAAACTTTAATCATTTACGTATTACACAGTCTGACTTTGACACAGTACCTTCCAAACATCTTTAGATGCTTAAAACAACATTACTCGTCTGATTTTCAAATTTCCGACAAGCTGTCCCAATTCACAAAAACTTTTAATTTACATGTAGCTAGCTGTTTATACCAACATTAAATATATCGAAGTAGAAATCAAAGAGTCTGTGAACAGACACGAAGTAGGTCACATTCAGCCATGTTTTGATCATCTAATATTGCAACGTGCAGCCATTACGCCTGTCCTGAAATTTGATAACGATGCATTACAATGTATTTAGCTACTCCCCCGGTCTACAAGAAGAAAGGAAAATGGAGCGGACTTTTATAAGCAGTTTTTATATCATTCACACAACTGTCGGCCATTTGTAATGTTAGGTATGTGGAACAGTTTGCTCATCTCACTGTTTAAGTCTCAGAGAAGATTAGATGCTTCTTCTCTAAAAATCATGGACTAAGCACAAGTTCCCAGTTGAACATGAAGTCCGATGAATGGAATGAATTGCTATACATATGATATGTTTAATGCTTATGCATAAATAAATTTGTTTTGAAAATGAAAATACATATTAAGAAATGAGAGAAACATGTAGAACATTTCAGATGGGCCTCTAGACAAAACAAAATAGAAAAGAAAAAGACAACAGACATGATGATAATCACTGAACAAGTTGTACAGAAACAGTGGCGTCCTTAGGGTGGGGGATGGGGTGGGGTGGGGTGGGGGTGAGGGGGGTGCGGACCGCACCGGGTGACACCATCAGAGGGGGTGACACCAAAAATGACCGTCTATAAAATTTTTGAATTTTTGTGCAGGAAGGAGTCCATGGGGGTGAAACCGTGAGTTACCGCATATGACTGTCTATACAAGTTTTTAATTTTTGTGCAGGAAGGAGGTCAATGGTGGTGGCACCGTGAGTTACCGCACGGGATGACACCAATCCTAGTGACGCCACTGTAGAGAAACATCCTTTCTTTAAAGAAAGAGCAAAATAACTGTAAGAAAACTGAATGGAAGCTTGATGAGACCATAGTAGGAGACCATTATTACACAGAGCGTGTACTGTAATGCTTTAAGTTAATATGTACAGTTAAGACATACCGATCTCGACAAGCCTATCTTACACTACCAGTCTAATCGTGTCGCTAACTTCATTTTTGTTTAGATTCCATGGTATTGAAAATGTGTGAAGATAACGTCATGACAGCTGGTCAAGTTGAACTTGTTTTAGATGGAAAGAAACCAGGGGCAGTTTCATCGGGTCCTGCCAAATGTGAATGCAGTCTATCAATTGAACCTGGATATGGGAGTTTTAGTGCTGATTTGACGGACCTAAGGTTTGCAAGACCATTAAATTCGTCATGCTCTTCGGCAATAGTAAATATGTTTGGTCTGTCGTTTGGAAACTGCGGTGCTGGGCCATTTCAGTACAAAGGAACCTTTGTTTTTGAATCCAGCAATTTTAACAAACTGTCCATAGAGAATTTGTTTGAGTTCGGTGTGGAGGATATTCCAAGCATGATCTGGGTAACGATTAGAGGTATGTTTTTGCAAACAAGTCTAAATACGATTTCTATCCTGGCTTGCGTTATTTCGATTAAAATATATACACAAACTTAATTGAAATCACTAGGGCAAACACTGGCACCATCATCATACCAAATATTAATATAATTGCAAATAATGACAGTACTACCTTCACTTCGATGAACTGGATGAAATACAATTTTTCGATGTAAAACACCGATTATTATTATTATTATTATTATTATTATTATTATTATTATTATTTACATACATATATGGCCTGTCACTATATTTTGTATCTGTCCGTGTGAGATACAAAACACAGAAAAGATCAGATACATAGTTTATAAGATGAAAATCTCTCCAACTACAAGCACCAACTGAATGATAACAACGTAATTAATTTTCGTAGAAAATAAAAACAAACGCAAAATAAAAAAGACATAAACAACCAAAAAAGAACCCAAACACATCCTTGAAAATCACGTTTTATGTGTCCAAAAATGCACACATACCTACCTATAAACATGAATGCATGCATGCATCCATGCAACACACACACACACACACACACACACACACACACACACACACACACACACACACACACACACACACACACACACACACACACACACACACTGTTCGGTTATCCATCGTGTCCGATGATGACGCTAATTGTGTAGCCCACGGCGACTACGCATGTGGCTCCTGAGTCCAAAGCTGGATGCACACAGCAAGTTAGAGGTTGGGCATGGGAAGCCGGTAGACGTTTTGGTCTGCGATGCTGCGGTGTGCCGTTTTACTCTCGTGGCTGTAAGGCGTTGGTGGCGGTCATCCTCCACTAGTTCGACAGCCTTTTGTGATGAGCGTGTGCCATGTAGACCGGTCTATGGCCGAGGCTTCCGGCTTGCTGGGTTGGATTCCGCACTATTTCAGGTTACAATTAAGGTTGTCTTTGTACCTTTTCCTGTGGAGCCTTCTCTTCCGCTTTCCCTGCTTGAGCTCTCTATGGAAGAGCTCTCTTGGTATTCGGGTCTCCTCCATCCAAGTGACGTGGCCAGACCATCTGAGCTGGATTTCAGGAGCAGTGCTTCAACGCTAGGAACAACGGCCCTGTTGAGGACTTCTAAGTTGACACACTGTCTTGCCATCGGATGTGCATGACTGACCGTAGTGAGCACACGTGGAACTGCTCGATCTGCTTCATGTGCCTGCGGTATACGATCCAGGTTTCACAGTCGTAGAGCAGGGAAGTGAGGACGAAAGCTTTATAGACCTTGATCTTGGTTTGAATCCGAATGTCTTTTTGCTGCAGTATTCTGACACAAAACCTTCCTAGGGCTTGGCTTGCTTTTCCGGATCCTGGCTGTGATTTCATTGTCCAGAGACCCACCTGAAGTCATTGTGCTTCCCAGGTATGTAAAACTCTCCACGGTCTTCAGCTATCTCCCCTCGATCTTGATGTTGGGTTGTAGTGGGTATGTGTAAGGAGTTGGCTGAAGGAGCACCTCTGTTTTATCCAGGTTTATTGTCAGACCAATCAGCCTGAATGCCTCAGAGATGATTGCGACAAGTCTGTTCAGGATGGTGCGGACAATAATCTTTCCTGCAATGGAGAGCAGAAAAATTCCTCTATAGCTGTTGCAGCTAGCTCTAGCGCTTTTATTCTTGTGCAGTGAGATGATGGTGGAGTCTCGTAGACCTGCAGGTCCTCCTCGTCCCATATGCTGGTAAGGAGGTCGTGGAAAGCTGCAAATGCTTTTGTGCCATGAGCCTTGAATACCTCTGCAGGGATTCCACCTGGTGCTCTTCCACAGTTCATCTGTTCAATCGGCTTTCAAACCTCCGCCTCAGATGTGGTCAAGTCCAGCTCTTCGCAGACTGGTCTCAGATGGAGTTGCTGCAGTGTTGCTCTATCGACAGTGGATGTGCGATTGAGGAGCTGGCTAAAGTGTTCCTTCCATCTTGCATTTATCCCTTCTATGTCTTCGACGGTTGTGGTACCATCTGCTTAGAGTAAGGGGTGGATCCTGGTCTGGATGGGCATTAAACAGCTTTAATGCACTAAGAAACATTTTTCAGGTTTTCATATCAGCATATTGTTGGATTTTCTCAGTCTTGTTTTCCCCCATCGATCCTGCTTACATGTATACATGCATACATACATACATACATACATACATACATACATACATAGTGTTACAGGTAGAAACAAATAGAAAGACGGAAGACGCTTATTTACAAGTAATTGTAACCTTGATTTATCCGCAGGAAATTCCAGTTCCATAACAGTAAACTGCTCCTCCATAGAGACAATCCACAACGTGACTTACTACACCTATTCCACTCCACGACAAACGACTTCATCAACACATCATACGCCATACACGAAAATGACAACAACACAAAATGACAGAGAGCATTTTTCTGCAACAAAAGCTGCCGAAACCACGGGTTCAACAATAGCTGTGGGACCGGTGACTAACACCACTGTGTCAGAGATAAGCATTCAACATGGTATAAATTTTATTTGCAAAGACCTTTTTCTCTATCTCGTTTTCTTCGATACATTTTCGCATAATTTGACATTTTCTATTTTCTTCATCTATGTCTTTATATTATTATTAGAGAGTGTGAGAATTCGAGAAGAAAAGATGAAGATCGAAAGACAATAATTTTCTTGCCATAGCATTATGCCATTTGATTAATTTTGCAGGAGATTCTAATTTGATAACAGTGAATAGCCGTGCCTCACAGACCATCCACAACGGGACGTCTTACAGCTCTCAGCTAGAAACGACTCCAGCATCACTATATACGTTATGGACTAAATTACCAACAACTCAAGGCAACAGAACGCCATATTCTCTTTCGAATGTTACTGATAACA
>JAECUM010025904.1:0-18222 GCA_016617855.1 Megalonaias nervosa | reverse complement strand
TATATTGGATCCGATAGCCATCGATTATGATGATTTCATTGACTTGGCTAAGTGTACTGAGGGGGAGATTTCGGTAGATACATATTGGATCCGATAGCCATCGATTATGATGATTTCATTGACTTGGCTAAGTCTACTGAGGGGGAGATTACGGTAGATACATATTGGATCCGATAGCCATCGATTAGGACGATTTCATTGACTTGGCTAAGTCTACTTGGGGGGGGGGATTACGGTAGATACATATTGGATCCGATAGCAATATGTATGGTAGGATATTTTGGTGACTATGACGATTTCATTGACTTACTAAGTTGATCGTGTGTCTGAAGAAAGACCTTTGTAGAGAATATAGCAACGTTACTGTTGACGTCGAGAGCCATCCACGAGATATCTTTGAGGCTATTAATACCATTACCAGCATGTGTACAGAGAAAAAGCTAGTCGCTGTCTTGCAATTAAATGTTTAAGACTTCTTACAACAAATCTGATTAAAATGAGATCTCTACTATCCTCTGTGAAGATCTGACAACGACCTGTAATCGGTCATATTCGGGTGACGAAGATTATTACAATAATCGCCAATTTGATCAGCCAATCAGATGTAGTTTTATACCTTTGCGTTTGAGAGCTGAGTAGTATAGCTGAAGAGCATCAACGTGTGCCGATCAATTTGAATAACTTTCACATTTCTAAAAGCTGCATTTCCGCTAGTTAATTTTAAGGTTACCAGGCCATGAACCCTAAGTAGGTGCTGTTAGATCTTCACGAAGGACAGTGGAGATCTGATTTTAGTCAGACTGACTTACAACTGCATTACACGCCAGCCAGAGTACGATATAACAATTCAAAACACTGTGTCAAAGACAAGACAGCTTGTATCGGCAATTAATCAAAAGAATATAGCTTAATCATGTATAATTTTGACTCAGAGAATAATACAAAAAAGAAGAAGATGATATGGTTGTGCTTCCAGTAGAATCGCTTTTGGAGAACGGCATGGCATTTCATATTACGACGCTTAATAATGTGGATTAGAGGTTTGTGAAGAGTGCTCTCAAGATAATTTACTAGTAGTCTAAAGACAAACCAGAACAGTTAGACATTAATGCAGCCGTTACCATTGAACTAGAACGCAGTGGACGCATTTTAGGAGATGAATATAGCAAGCTTGGTTCCAAGAAAAACCGTATGACTTTGTCAAACCGCCCTTGATGACCCCTTAATATGAGGCGAGGCCAGCGAACGTAGAAACAGTGAACTAGCAAGAACAGCTAGATAAGTTTGTGGCCGATCCCGGTCTTGTCGCGATGAAAATATTTGATGAAAACCTATTAGCGATCCACGAAAAGAAGACTCATATCGTTTTCAACAAGCCGATGTATTTTGGTTTTGCACTTCTTGAAAGGTCAGCGCTGCTAATATACAATTTTCATGATGACTACATCAAGCAAAAGTATGGTGACAGGGCCAAGCTGAGTTTTACATCTACGGTTTCCTTGTGCTACGAGATCGAGACGAATGACGTTTATAAAGATGTGTACGGCGCAAAATAAATATCTTTCGGATTATCCGCCTGATAGCAAGTTCTATGCTGCTAAGAAGAACAATATGATTGGCAAGTTCTAGGGTGAGATGTCCTTTGTTCCAATAGCCGAGTTCGTTGGCCCCAGGTCAATGATGTATAGTAACAGGCTTGATGGCGGCAACACCAAACGCGTGCGAAGGGCATAAAAGCGACGTCAATAATACGCAATGATGATAAATACACAAACATACATATGATGATAATCTAACAACACTAGCTGAAGAAAAATCACTACGCGATAATGAATACCATGAGGTCAAACAACCACGTGTTGAATACAGTAACATTCAACAAGATGAGACTTTCTATATACGATGACAAGTGATATGCTTTGGATGACGGTAATACCTTATCTTGCTATTTACCTTCGACGTAACTATCACTGGCTTATCGATTCTATTATCCACTGTATCACCACTGAAGTGGTCTATAATGATATTATTTGGAAAGGTATCATTAAAGGATTTGAATACAAAACGATGAGCGCTTACTGTCTTTCTAGCGACGTTGGAGCCTAAAATATTCATTAAGCAGAAGTCATTATTGTTTAGCTGCTTGGTAAGAATTTTCTGTCTTAAAACACGAGGAACGTTACCAACTTCATTTGCTTCATTTAGATTTCAGACGAGTTGCGTTCTCCAAGCCATTATTATATACAAGCCATCTCTTTAACTGAAGTGCAAATGGCTGGCAAGAATGCATGTCTTCTTGTTGCGTATCGAAGTTCAGTTTGAGCTTATTATTCTGACATATCTTTTGATATATCATCGACATTTAACAAAATAAAAATGGCATTATCATTTGTATCCATCTTTTGAAGTTTTATGACAAAAGGATTACAGTATGTGAATAATGAGTCCTGGATAAGTGGGTGTGGCATCGATATTCAGATTGGATGATAATATCTCTGTTGCCTATTTTTATGCGTGTCTTTATCATAAATTAAATTAAGACATATTCGGTATCGTTTAAAAGCGAAATAAATTTTCTGCTATACGAGATTTAATAAAGCATGCGTTAGTTTTAAGGGCTGTGTCTAAATTTTCAACACTAGGATAAAATTATGTTTTTGAAATAACCTAAGAACCATTTTTCGATTGCAACTTTCAGATATGTACCAATTGAACTGTTGTATGCATTTCTTCATCCTCCTTTCGGTTAAGTCATATTTTGTAAGATTTGAAAGCGAAATACATTTTCTGCTGAGAGCACAACCTTTAAGAGAGCAAATACACGGATAGTTTACTTTTTTTCCACAACAATTAACACTTGTATTCGTATCTGACATTTTTGCACTATACTTAAAACTAATTAATTCATTTAACACTTTATGAAAAATCCAGACATTGTATTAGTCTATCAGTATAGAGATTACAACTGTCAACAGTAACATCGGAAGTTCTATATTGGTAGATTCTACGCAGTCGCAGTCGGTATCCATCTATTCATTTAAGTATGAATAGCAACGGGCTAGACTGAGCAAAGCAAACTGTCCAGTTGCCAATCTATTTGTTATATGTCTCTGCTTATGATAACGTCCTCACGTGCAATCTTATGTCAAAAATTGTGATTCAGCTGAAAGGGCCCTTTATATAAATTTATTTCACATGATGCATATGTTGGGCGTAGTTTAAAGAACGAAATGCCAAAATGTGCCAAATTTTATTTGACCAGAGACGTCATTTTAGGTTGTGATAAGACGGAGTCTTTCTAAATATTGGTTGTCAGTTGTCCTTATCAACTTTCTTCAATGGCTCTTTTCTATCAGAATATAAATAAGAAAATTATTGCCGATAACCATGTGAAAAACCGTATTTGAACAGTGCTTATGGTTCTGGTAGAATTATCGCTAATCAATCCTGGAGCGTGTCTGATCGCTTTATCTTGGCAATACAGCTTAAAACTCTATAGACTGGTGTTTCCCTGACTTTCATATACTCGACCACTCGTTGTCAATCCATTTTGAGAGTCGGGACTTTGCTGCGGATTCTGATTTCCTTCATTTTCGAATGTCACAACACCACTTCAACAAATAATGTCTCTTAACTTGCTCAACGTTTTAGAAACGTTGTTGGAATTCGTTTCATACCCAGGTAGAAACAACTGACATCACGGTTACCCCCTTCCCTCATATAGTGAAAACATTTCAAAGGAAGCCTACGAAAGAGAAAGCGACTCTCATCCAGGAATTAGTAGAATCCATAAGTGTATGGTTAGCGAGATTACTGACCATTAGCATTTTTGTTATGCAAGTGATGGATTTCAACTTAAATTCTATTATTTTCGTTAGAAATTCTGCTTGGATAATATCGGGAATAATTTCTCTATAGATGTACCAGTAGAATAATTTTAGTAACACCTTTGCAACTTATCCCATACAATGTTAATGGGCTATCTTGTTTTATATTACCGGATCCCAGGCATAAAAGTGTACATTGCCACGTTCGATCTCGTTTTGCATCAATTTCATTAAATTCTCCGGCGATAAAAGTAACAAGTTTCTAACCCCATAAAACTAACATCTAAAAACGAGACTTTTCATGTTTTGACCGTAGCTCATGCAGGGGCTTGACCTCACAAACGTGTCGTATGTAATTATTAGTTTGTAAACATTTGATGGGGAATTGTTATTTTAGAAATATAATGGCCTGTTTCTAGTTTGAGAGCAATTGGAAATAATCATATGGTGAACAGGAACGTTGGACTGGTCGAAAGCAAATAATTGTGGAACGAATAACTAGATACAGCAGGTAAGTAATAATTTAATATCACGCATGTCATGTATTTCTCTGCGTTTGAAGGGGTCAACATATGATGTCACGACTCTACAAAGTAACGGAATTATTCATTCGTCATTCGATCTTGCCTCTTTATCATTTAATGGATTGATAACCCACTTTTGGAAATGAATGTTGAGCACAGTGTAATTTGAGTTAGACCCGTCCCCATTATCTCAGTAACCATATGCTGGCAATCCGCCCAATTCTTGCTTCGATGTCTGCTCTAGTTTATTTTTTTATTCAGTGCCGTATGTACTCATAATAGTATTCAGTTTATTCCAAAAAGTTACCTTTTACAGTTTCTATTTGTTTCATGATCAGCGCTCTCCGGATAATTTTCGTTGTCAAACTCTAGGAATACTCGGCGCTTTCGTGATCACTCTCATTATCAAACTCTGTGTATATTCTGCGCTCTCCTGCTCACTGTGATTGTCAAACTCTAGGTATACTCAGCGCTCCCTGGATCATTTTCATTGTCAAACTCTATGCATACTCAGTGCTCTTCTAATCACTGTCATTATCAAACTCTAGGTATACTCAGCGCACTCTGGATTATTTTCATTGTCAAACTCTGGGTATACTCAGCGCTCTCTGGATCATTTTCATTGTCAAACTCTATGCATACTCAGTGCTCTTCTAATCACTGTCATTGTCAAACTCTAGGCATGCTCAGCACACTCTGGATCATTTTCATTGTCAAACTCTGGGTATACTCAACGCTCTCTGGATCATTTTCATTGTCAAACTCTATCCATACTCAGTGCTCTTCTAATCACTGTCATTGTCAAACTCTTGGTATTCATATTAAACAAAAGAAGCAACTAAACTTAGTTATATTCCTTCATTGAGTATCAAACCAATGAGGATGCCTGTGATTTAGGTTTTGGTTTTACCGTTATATTGTTGGACGTATGCCACCCCCACCCCAAAAAGAAAACATTTTCCAAAGTCCCCCAGATGTTGATATTCCATACAAGTAAGTATATAGTCAGGTGGCTTTTGAACAGGAAAACCGTTTAGAACTGCTTACATATACCCTTCAAGGTCACGTCATATGAGAAACCATCAGTTAGGATATATCACTCCCCTTGCTAGTCCATTCGCTCCATATCAGCTGATTGTGTGAAATTGTGTTCGGACTGAATGACCGAGATTGTAAAGAAACATGACAGACAAACTGGAAGTTGTATATATGTATCTTAGATTACATAACATTACAGATGACAGAAGAAATCCCTTTTCTCAAACATAATGTTTCTTGGTTCCTAGTGTTTCTCTTGTTCCGATGATTATTTTAGCTTAACATGTATCTGAAGCGTGTAATTTGGCGTCCCCTTGAGATTTCTGTTACATATAAACCACTAAATCCGAACACATTCATATCAAGGAAATATTCTATGACATTCTTACAATACATGAATCGTATATAATTCAAGACAATGAATGCACGATTAACTTCTGAACTCATGGAAAATTGAAGCATGAATTTAAAACGAATAAATGAAACAAATAATTATAAACTTACATGAATAAAGATAATTTATGCGATTGAGACACCAACTATGTGCCTTTCTATGTAGCCGACCTCTCACTCTCTGTTTCTGTCAGTCTGTATGTCTGTCTCTGTCTCTCTCTCACTCTCTGGTTCCGGTTTCTCAAATTCATCCAGACTCTCGTCCCTTGGACAATTTAACGAGAAATACTTGTTATTTCCCAGAGCTAAATTCTCGCTTCCCACAGAAACTTACACTGACTAATTTTGCGATGATATTACTTAAAACCTTGAATTTTGTCTGGGAACACACACACCCTCCTTAGCTTCGCCAATCAGGATTAACTTTTTCCAACTGCCAAAACTTTTGCACGTCCATCGAGGTCAGAATAATTCTCTCTATTCCCATTTTTTAAATAACTATTCCTAGACATTTTCATTCTATGACATTTATCTCAAATGGTCCAAGACTGTTTCTTGTTTGTCACAATCTTGTCATCTTCCGCTACATGACCTTACGTTAACATTTTCTCTCGTCATCATCACTCTAAATAAAAGTCAGTCATGCCCACCCCCAACCCCCAAAAGAGGTTAACCATCGCAAGCTACTTATTTATTGTCAGCCTAGCCCATGCGTCAATATTAATAGTTACGTATCACGCTGACCACGACCGAATGTACTGTTAAAATGTCTACAACATTTTGCACTGTTACACCCTTGTAGGGTCCAACCTTCATCTTAATTTAATTACTGTCAGTGCTCATCTACTTGCTGGTTTTGATTCAAGTCATCTTAAACGTGAAATACATGATTTGGTTAGATCTCACTGTCGACGAAAAACTGAATGATACTCAAACATTTTCATCTGATTAAAACAAGATATAAATCCCTTATTGTATACCAGTCTGTAATGATCTGCTGTAGTAATCATACGCAGATGAAACATATTAATGGATTTTACACAGATATAGAAAAACTTTGTCCAGCTCTGGTAAATATGTAACTAGTAAATCCAAACCTGGTCACAGGGTCATACCGGGCTGGAATGACCGTGTCAGCAAACTGCACGACCATGCAAGAAATGCTTACCTTATGTGGCGTTGGACGTCGCAGTAGCCCAATACGTCAAAATCGAGCTCATTTTAAGTATGAACTTAGACTATGTAAGAATGATGAATTAAGAATTACAAAATGTGACAGACACGCTTGGAAATAAATTAGAAAATTTAGACCAATGCGAATTCTGGAAGCAAGTTAAAGAAAATATTACTACAACTTCCAATAGGCTACCAATCTGTACTGATGAGAACAATGGCCAAAATAGCTTATGCAACATGTGTAAAAATCGTTTTGAAGCCTTACTCAACAGCATTAAAAACGATTCGAATAAGATTCGAATAAGGAGTGTGTTCTGTCAGCATGCAAAGCCCCTACAACTCTTCTTGAACTAATCTCATTATCTGATACACAACGTGCCAAAGGAAGGTAAATATCCACACACACACACACATTAAATTTCAGATAGCAGGCTTTATGTTCTCTGATGGATTTTATTTCATTGTATGTTTGTACATAACTTTGTTCCAGATGATTTCACAAAGTTATAATTATCCTGCTACTGAAAAGTAAAACTGGTTACCTGGCAGACTAAAAGAATTATGGACCTATTGCTCTTACGACAATTGTTTTGAAAATATTTGAATGTATTGTACTACAACGATGTGAAGTCACAATCTATGATAATCAGTCTGGTTAAAAAAAACAACAACATTCAACATACTTATGCCTCTATATCTTTTGAAACTGCCAACTATTATGTAGAACATTATAGCTCTGTGTTTGTCTGTTGCTTTAGACGCCAGTAAGGCGATTGATTGGGCCAATCATTGACACTCTTTAAAAGATTGCTTGACATTCAAAAAGTCGTCTGCATAGTTCATACTGTAACTTGTTTGGCAAACAGTTGTAGTATGTGCGTTGGGGAAGTGCTGTATGTAGTTCCTTCATGTAACAATTAGGTTGACTCAGGGAAGAGTTCTTTCGCCTGTTATTTAATATATACATAGACGAGTTAAGTCAGTACATTTGACACCAATGTCACCAAATGTGCTATTTTTGTAAAAAACCATTTTAGTTTCGCTGATGATATATCATTGATAAGTCCTTCCATCATAAGTTTAGGGAAATTACTAAAGATCTGTGAACATTACGCATTTTAGAATGATATTATTTATAATACACAAAATTCGTTATCCATGGCGTTTCAGTCAACTTCTTTCAAAAATTATCGTCTCCTCCCTCTGTACTTCTTAACAAAGATGTTCAAACGTATGTATTTGGGTCTTATTTTAAAATGCAATCGGTCAGGTGATGAAGATATATTGAGACATTTTGCGTACTCGAACAAACAAATATACTTTTACGTAAATCTGAAAATTGTTCATTGAATATCAAAATTAGATTATTCAAAACTTATTACTGCACAATGTGCTGCGTTCTTCTGTGGACAAACCTTAGTGACAGTAAGAAAATAAAACTAGTTATTGGCTATGATAATAGTCTTTGATTAAGACTTCCAAGATGGAATAGTACCTGTACATTTTTTGCAAACACTAATGTATTCAGTTTTGAAGAAGTCATGAGAAAGTATGCATTTCAATGATGACAAGAATATCTAATTGTACGACCTGTATCTTGAAATCTTTGTGGAATTATTATATTAGTTTAAATTCTCGGATTTGAGATAGGTGTATTATGTATACTTATATCATGTATGTTATCATTCATAATTATAGTTTGTAAGGGTGATTTAGTTAATAATATTTTAGATACTAAATTTCTTATCAATATTAAGTTTGCACTGTAAGATGAGTCATTAATTAAGTGCGTCGATTCATTCATAAATTTCTAAGATTGAGATGAACTATTTTTCTGGTAAACATCACGTGACTAAACTCCAGGACATGAGTTCTGACCTAATTTATGATTAGTCGGTGTTAGAACAGCTGACCTCTTTCGAAATACCAAGATGATTCATTGAAGTTCCTTAATGCATTCTTTCTAATGCATATTGGAATTCTATATAATAGAATTATTTCGTACAATAAGACATTCTTAGTACTATTACCAGTCTTGGAAGAGATATAGTGAGATGATTAATTCATTTATTTAATTTAATCATTCGTTGAGAACAAATCAAATCACTTTTTTCAATAATATAGGCCTACGGCCCATACTATAAAATTATTTTTTATGATATAATACAGGCGAAATACAAAATCAAGATTGACTTCTACACAAATTTCTACACTTATTTCCGAATAGTAACATTTTCACATGATCTTATTCGGATGGAGATAAAAGAGCCTCTCTCTTAGCAAATGATTTGTGCAGGTAGTATGATCAATTATACAGCGTCACTACATTATCGCAAGCCATAAGCGAGACAAATTTTTCAACGCTTGGTTGTACATAATATATATTTTTAGATATTGTCTTCTAATAATATCATATTCTGAGCAAACACAAACAAAAATGAAACTCGTTCTCTATTATATAAATATTTCTTCTCCCACACATTTCACAAAATCTGAATGCCCTATATTTTTTTTTCCTTTTTCCTGTTTCAATCATTTGTTTATAGCTTGAAAACATTTGTTGCATTAAATGTGTTCTTAATTTACAAGGTATATTACATGAGAGGTATTTCTCACACTGTTGTAGGGATTTATGTTGACTATAGTTGAAATTACAGTGTTCTAACATTCATTTAAAGACTATTTGGATATATAATAGCTGGATTACTGTGAATTCATGTAAAGACATTTTTGGATTATATCATAGTGATTCTTCTGTACTGTTGATTCATCATTCGGAGTACCTTTAGAACTCATTCGGATTACTCGAAACTTTAGGAATTTTTTAAAACATTTAGGACTTGAGGAATTCATTCACCATACTGCAAGTTATTATTAATTCCTTCACTTTGTATTTTAGAGAAATAAATTATATTTTGAAATTATTCAAAACTTGCTGGTTATCGCTCTTGTTACTTATTTTCCTTTAAGACCAAAGAGTCGTAACTGACGGAACGAATTACTCTTTAAATGTCTTTCATAATTCTATTCCCAAAAATGCCGGACACATTCTGTAGTTGTAGATACGTCTGTATACTTGTATATATGATACCTGTGATCTTTTATGTTTAAAATACTTTACATTTTATATTTTAGATATACTGACTACTCAGCCTGAAACAACAACAAAAAAAAAATCTTATCTTATCTTATCTTAACTAGTTATTGGTTTTATAATATTTAGATAATGCATGTTCTGTCCCTTATTTTCTGTGGCTTTGCGTTTTCTTTTTTCTCTCTCTTATTTATATTGCACCATGGTGGCTTCTTAGCCAATATAACTTTGCTTGTACTTTATTCGTATGCCTCATATGAATGGCCTGAGTATGATTTTCGTCCTCACAAAGTTTTGTTTTGTTCTGTAAAATCTAAACCTTATTTATATAATCTTAGGCTTCTTGCGAACAATTATTAGTTCTGTTGACAGTGTCAAGTGTTATCTATGGCTCTACCTTATTGTACTCCAAAATCTCATCAAGATATCGCCCAAATCTAGTTATGCCCCATCACCGGCCAACGGTTCTCGACAATTTCCACGCCGCAGATGATTCCATTGAATACTTGTCAAATAGGACGTTATTTATGATGTTTGATGATTGACTCAGATATCGTCTCTAATAAGCAGCGTCATTAAAAGACCATCTTATTTACCAGTTTCCTTCCCGGGGGACCCGCCCCATAAATCACGGAAACAGTAAATGACAATTTCATGGATAATTTAACTAAAGGTTGGCCAAACCTAAGTACTTTGTAAATATATTATTATCCTATTATTTCCTTTTCCCCCACGAACTTTTTTCCTATATTTGTTTGGTTCCATACTGTGTCGATCTGAAGGCGAGAGCATTGTATTCCACCAGACAATACTGTAGGAAGGCAGTTCCCAAGGGAGAATACAATAATGTATTTGTTACATCATATGACATTGTGTGACTCACATACATAACTTGGACGCATAACATATATATATATATATATATATATATATATATACTCTATATATATATATATATATATATATATATATATATATATAACTTTTTAGCACTACAATTGCCTGCTGAAAGAGTTTAATGCCAGTTGTTTGTGAGTAAATAGCATGAAACTGTGTTGCCGATCGAGCTATAAATGTATAGCGTTTAGTTCTACTGTAAACACAATTATCAAACGTCACTAACAATCATAATGAAGTCTATATACATGCAGATGTAGGGTTCCAAAATCTGACTACAAAAGAAGAACCAATGTGCACCTATAGCCAGGCCCGGCCCTAGGATGTGCGGGGCCCAAAACAGCATGTGGGGCTCAAGGCAGCAAGCGATGAGCGCGGGGCCCCAAGCAAAAAAAAAAACTGCATTGTGGAGAAGCGCGGAGCCCAAGGTGGTTGCCTCGTTCGCCTTGCCCTAGGGCCGGGCCTGTCTATAGCCATTTTACTATTTATCAACAGTGGGGATTCCGATGTATAAATTGATTACAAGAGCATACGATTCCGTTACGGACTGAAGTTATATAATTCTTTGAAGATCATGAACCAGGACTAAACAACATTATTTGGTGTCCTATGTATTTCATAAAATATTAACTCTTAGGAAGAGTGAAAAATTTATATGATAAACCAACAAAAGGTGTTTAGATTTTGCTAACGACAACCATGTCTTTACTCAATCATGAAAATGGATTTCATCTCTCTATCTCTCTTTCTCTCTCTCTCTCTCTCTCTCTCTCTCTCTCTCTCTCTCTCTCTCTCTAGAGACGCCATCAGTTGTACCATAGGTACAGGCATAAATATTATTCTCATTGATCAGCCTGATGTTGTTTATTCAAAGTTTTCGAGGCGGAGACAAAGAGTGTGACAGCTTTCGCTGTCTTCTTCCTGTTCTTCTTTGGACTAGAATTTGGCAGGGATTGGTACCTATGCCCTTTACAAAGCCATGTCAGACTTCCTACATATTTACGTATGTACGGCTTCTGAAATGAGAAATAATGTTATATAGCTAAACAGACTAACTGATGAAGATGACTATGTCAACGACAATGAAGATTTTGTTATTATTATTATTGTTTATTATTATTATTATTATTATTATTATTATTATTACAAAATGAATATATCTGGAAGTTTGGTGTCCAGATTAATCATTTTTCCATGACCGTGTGTGTGTGTGTGTGTGTGTGTGTGTGTGTGTGTGTGTGTGTGTGTGTGTGTGTGTGTGTGTGTGATATTTGAATTTTTAACGTATCTTTAGCAATTTTTCAGTCATATCGCTACGATGTCTGCAGTGTGGCAGTTTATAGTGATGTCTTGCACTGGGGCATCATGCCGCAGACATGTAGCATGATGTCCCACCCGGTCACATTATCCTGACACCAGGCCGACCAGTCCTAACACTAACCTCTTAATGCTGAGCGCCAAGCGAGGCAGCTGTTAGTACCATTTTTGTAAGTCTTTGGTATGGCTCGGCCGGGGACCTCCCGCATCCGAGGCGGATGCTCTAACCACCAGGCCACCGGAGCGGTCATTGCTTTTGTAATGGTCTTCGGGATACAATAACAGTATTATGCAATAACTTTGATATACAAGTACTTTTCGCGAAAACATGTGCTTGTGCCAAAGGCACCTGACAAACCAACTTTAAGAAGTACGTCAAATAGTGTATGTGTGGTCGAGATGATGGACGTAGTATTATAATGAATGTAAGCGATGACCGTTTCATCTTCAGTGTATTAAAACGAAACATTTGCCTAACGGAGCATGATTTTGTGCCGAATGTCAAAACCGATTATTCCTGAAATGCTTTTAGAAATATGAAATTATAAATTAACGATTGGTTTTAACTTGAAAGATAACCAAATGATTGATTTCAGCCCATGAAAATTGAAAATCATTACATGTTTCTACTTGTTTGTGTATCAGTTTGTTTATGCGTCTGTTTATTAATGGATCTATTTGTTTATGAAAGAATAACGAAGATGGTTAAAATTTTTATGTTTTATTGGAGGAAAAAAGGGAAATGTCACGCATTCGGTCTCGTGCAGTTGACATGCGAAACAGAATGTGATGTATTATTATATCCTTATGCACAAAGTGAGACGTGCCTTCATAATTATGTGGGAAGAACAATGTCATTAGATGTCGGTTTGCATGGCTAGAGAATCAAAATGGCGGATAGGGAAGTACACACGTTTTGTGACGTCACGTGCAAACAACGGATAGCTTTCTGTCGGTCGGTTGTTCTTCCCGAGGTTTTCGCCATGTATAACCTATTATGTGCCGAAACAAGTCGTTAAAGCTAATGTTAAAAACTAACATAGAGTAAATAACCGAAAAGCGTCTGCATTGCCCAGAAAGCAAGGACATTTTAAATCTGGCTATTGTGACTAAACAACAAGGAAATGTAACTTTCTATAAATTTCATAACATTTCAAGTATATCCTTTAAAAATTATTACAATAACTAACTTTTCTCCATAAGTCAGTGCAAACAGACCATGCAAACACTATTTGCTCGGAATATCTTCCTGATTTTGATCGGGGACGGGGATGGGGGGTGGGCGGTAATTGTAGTCTGGGGCCAGCTTCCCTTGGGCCGGTGGTTCTTCTTGAGGTATTCCTGGGTCCTACCTCCACCAAATATACTGCCGCCGTGTACTTAGACCCCCCCAACCCTCAATCCCCCGCAACAAAACAATCATTTTGGTGTGTACTTAGTTTATATCACACGATAACAATTTTACATGTATACTGTTAACAGACGAGCACATGCCCGATCTTTTCATGCACGTAGACACACAGGACAACGGTCAAATAAATACATGGAATCATGCACATACAGAGCTCTGTAAGAAAGTCCCAGTCAGAATGGCCAGGATTCACGTTAAGGTGAACACAAATATGTAGGAGCTAAGTCGATTATGTTTTATGTAATCAGTCACTGTTACCCTTTTTTGATTCTTTTCTTGTCAGTCCACGGACCTTTTATTCTGATCACTATGCTATACAGTTTAGTAGTATGAAAGTAAAAAAAATAAAAAATAAAAAAAAATAAAAAATAAAAAAAAATTATAGAAATGTACCAGTGCTGTAGATTCCAATATCACTTGAAACCGGATATTAATGAATTAGATATATTAATCTTCCTATCAGTTAGAGAGAATTCGGAGAAATGCTAAAAACATTGCTCAGTTAAACGTAATTCATGATTAATGGATTGATTATAAAATTCTCAGTGGTAATTAGTAGTAAATGGTCGACTTCGAAAACCCTAAATGCTTGAACATAATCATAAGTATAGACAGTAGATACCGAACCCATATTGTTTTGATCTGTAATGTCAAGGTAAACTAACAGAATTTTTATCAACGTCGAAATGTAGACAGAAACAATGCACTTTTCAATTAAGTTGTAAAAGTCTCTTTTCTTAATCTTTTTTAAGGGGATATTATGTTTTTTTTTTATACCTACAAATTTTGAGACTTTTGTTGAAGTTTTACAAAACAAATCACATGTATATGTTTCTTTCCTGTGTCTTTTCTTGTAAAATTTATAGTATTTCCTTTTTTATCATATATTTTATGTTTTTTATCAAATATTTTTAAAAAATCTTTTTTTTTGTTTTTAATCATGTAATTTGTCAATGTATTCAAAACTATAAAATAAACCATGAATCAGCGAATTACTCAAATCAGATTTACTTCTTTATCTGAGTGTATTTTATGCTAACACATTAATACCAAAATTACACTACTGGATAATATTTTTCTTTCTTTTGTATACAGTTTAATTTTATAGTGTTATGTCTCAGAGTAACTAATACAAATGTGTTTCTCGATAAAGAACAAAATTGACATTTCATAAACTGTTTTAAAATTGTTCCCATCAAAATAATCATGCTAATTTACATACGAATAAAACAAGCAAGCCACAATCATCAATATGTTAATTAGTTGTTGCATTTATAAATTAATTGATAAGTTTGCAAAAGACGCCCTAATAGGTCGGTTACAAAAATGAAGATAATATACGAAATTACCGCTGGAATTGATGTATCAGACGGACCTGACTTGGACATGCATCGTGGTTTTATACAATTAAAAATCTTAAAAGCAAAAATATATATTCTAAATATGTTCATGTTGTTTTTTAGTTTTCATAAAATGTAATGCATTCTTCGCTTTTTCATGTTTTGAAACTTTGTTTTAGATTTTCATTTTGTAGCATGTCTGTGCTGGATATCATTATTTATGATGAGAGACATAGATATTTACCCCGTCACTCTCGATGTGCTTGGTGGTGTCTTAATTTTGTAGAGTCCTAATTGAAGGCTTTCACTTTTAATGAACTACGTATTATGCATAGTCTCCATTTTGTTAATAATACTTTCTTTATAAAGTAAGTGTACAAGCTTTTGTTAGTAACGGGTTTGATTGCTCCTTTATTAATTTGTTTATTACTAACAAAAATCGAACACATTTTGGGACAAAGTCCAAGATTTGTTTGCACTGGTGTTCCATTAGATTCATCTTTGAATTTTCCCCTATTTTGTATTTGTTGTGTTATATAATGGATAGTAATTGTATAATAACCTGTATCATATAAATGTAATATTATTTTTCATATCTTCAAATACATCATATGTAAATATCTCCAGTAATAATGAATCTGTATCAGTACATAGCAATTTCATTTTGTAACCTCTGATTTTCACTTTTTTTTATTGATAAATAAAGATATATTTGATGTTTCTATTTGTATGTTTTTATTTTAAATTTCAATTTTAAATTTCAGTTTTTAGGTTCAAAGGGCTTTTTGATTTTGGCCTTAAGTCAGAAA
Source organism: Megalonaias nervosa (assembly GCA_016617855.1). Lineage (NCBI taxonomy): Eukaryota > Metazoa > Mollusca > Bivalvia > Unionida > Unionidae > Megalonaias > Megalonaias nervosa. The sequence goes on along the minus strand of JAECUM010025904.1, from coordinate 2,396 downwards.
GCCCTTTGTATCTACTATTAAAAAGAATAATTGTTTTTCTGTAAACTATATCAACGATTATTAGCTTACTGAAAATATTGAACAAATCTCTTGATTATCTCAAAAACGACGAAATTTCTATTAAATAATTTTTAGCATGTTTTCCAACATTTGTCGTCGTTTAGTTGTGTCATATACTGCGGTGCTTTCTTTAAAAAAAATGCTGAACAGACATCAATTCTCTAGAAACAGACGCAAAGGACACGCAGTCCAAGGAAAGTGCATCCCATCCCACCCCACCCCACCCTACCTCATTCCAATCAGATGATATACCTTCTTCATGAAATATTTCCAAAGCTGTTCCAAGCGAGGATAGTGATCTTGTGGTAATTAGAGATGAGCATTCGCTCGGCCTCTCCGTCTGCTTGTTACATTGACTTAGTATGATCATTCACTTGTATATTTATTTGTAGTTCGTTAAACACAAAATAGCCTTCGATGATATCTAATCCTTTTCTTTTTTGTGTCTTTTTTGTTTTCTTTGCTCATTTTATCTGCCTGTCTGAAGAACTCCGGATTCTTTGTCTTTTTGACTAATTTTGCCAAAACAAGCATTTCTTTGTCACAGAGATACACCGGTTCTTTAATAATTGATACCCTGTGATTAACAATATATGCTTAAAATGTGTTTCTCTATAATTATGAACTATTGATAGAAGGTGGGAAATACAATAAAACCCCAGAAATAAATTTTTGACCGTATTTCAATGAAGCGTGTCACCAAGCTTTATTTAGAATTTTTACAATATCGTCAGTGAACAGCAACAAACTTCCAAGAATTTATCGAAGTAATCTTTTCAAGTCTAATCTATCTCTCAAGAGTTGTGGCAGTTATTAAAGTATATGAGAATGTATTCTGCTCGTAATTTGATCAAGTGAAGACATGAGCGTCGTCAACGAAATTTGAACACTTTTATATTTATTTTTCTATATAATGTTTGTCAGCTTCTTAAGACCTAGTGTTGTATTAAACTGTATACCACGTTAATTAAAGTTGCTTAGTCCTAGGCGATGTCTTCAAAGAAGCGCACATTTACAAAGATGTTTATAATTTCAGTCTGAAAACGGAATGATATTATCTTGTCATCATTTTATAAATTTCAGTCTATGTTCTACCTTCTCAGGAGTATTTTTTAAAGGTCCATTAGTACATCACGTAATAAATCCTTGAGTTCCTATTGCTTGACCACACAAATCTTCTTTTAGAACAATATGTATTCTCCTTGGACTATGGTATCCTATACTTGACTACATGAATTATGTTCTAGTGGGCACTCTTACTACAAACCGACCGACCGTATATAATGCAACATGACGTTTTTGATTATCTAACTCTAGTATTGCCTTTTCCATTAGGAATTGTCCTTCAACAGTGTTCTCTGATGAGCATAGTGTCCTCGCCATCGTCTCGGGCACTTTACACCACCAAACAACACTATAGGACAACAGTTCCAAAGGTAGAATGCAGTAATAATACCTTCATTGTACTTAGATTTTCTCAATCTTTACTTAAAATTATCGATGAAATTGTCATCTAATGTTTCTCTCGTTTAAATGGTAGGACCCCTGAGAAGGACACTTCCCAATAATAGCAGTTGTAAGAGACTATATCTGGATACAGAAGAAAAACAAATGCCTGTTGACAGATGTTCAATCTCGGTCAATCATTAAACATGCGATAAAATGTCCAATTTAACAGGTGTTCAGTATGGGTCAGTCATTAAATATCAGAAAAAATGTCCTGTTTGACAGCTATTCATTGGAATCACCTGTCCAAAAGAAATGTTCGGAGTTGAGGTATGACTTGGAACAGAATAACAGAATTATAGATGACAACTGGCACCGTCAACATAGCCATTATTTAGTTTACATTATTTGTAAAGACTCTTAGATTATGTAAATAACATTCAGATTTTGCAATAAACAAGATTAACACATATTATTCCGTGATAACGGTTAAAACGAAATGGAACGAGATGAAAGGTAACATTTTAACTGGATGCCTTATTTTATCGGTAGGCACGGGACACTTCTAACCATTGAAATATGATGATCAATGGTACCTTTTCTGTCAATATGAAAAGGACTATGAAAAGGACTAGGTACAATAAGGGTCAAGTTTGGCCCAACCACGCAAACGTTTCTACAAAGACTCTTTGGCATGCATTTTATGCGCAATAATAACAACTTTACTGAATTCAGTTAAATTACGTATGTTACAGGCATCAAAAGTGAAGTGTACCTACATAAAACGACGTTATTACTGGTTTCATGATGTTATCATTATTGTAATAACCTCATTCACGCAGGTTTTACATGTTCGGTACTTGTTTATATATATATATATATATATATAT
>JAECUM010025902.1:0-66357 GCA_016617855.1 Megalonaias nervosa | reverse complement strand
AGCCCAAATTCCTTTTCTCTCTCACTCCACATTTCTGCGCAGTTTGTCCGTTATGCATGAGAGGGGAGGGGAGAACAGAAAGCAGAAAGAATTGTGATCAAAATGTGTACCATATTAATTCATTTAGAAAACAGGATTATTAATACTTTTCATCGTTATTTTCATACGTCACTAGTGACTAATGTGCGGAAATTGATCATTGATCTAGAATCAACTGCAGTCGCTCACGAGAATGTTTATATACGCGTATTATTGCGCCATGGGCGGATCACAATTTGATATACCAATAGCACTGGTATATCAAATTGCTTTATACCAACACTTTAAATGCATGCTATTTTTTAATGTATGTGGGATATATATATATATATATATATATATATATATATCTATATATAAGCCTACCAAAAAATGATTGGAAATTCAAATCTGAATAAAAGAAAACAACCTGTCTGTTTTCTTCAAAGCATTTTATACACTTATGAAGTATTAACTAGTTGGTAGATTTAGTCTTGTCAATTATCATCACCATGTACATACGTTCAAACATTTAGATAACCGCAATCACACTGACATTAAATAAAAACTTACATCAAGATTCTGTCTTTAAAATCCATTGCATGGCAAAATATATGCTTAATTAAATGCAGTTTTTGCTGCTTTCAATAGTTCAGTTGGGGGTCTGAAGGTAATCCAAGCATAATTAGTAGTCATCTTTGTATTCACTGGAGACTGGACGGTACCATTGTTCAAACTTCCCTGCTGTATTCTCTGAGTGAATCCTGGTCATAACAGAGTTGTTCTTGATGACCATAATGTTAGGGTTGTCAGAACTGTATCAGAAGCAGTTTGACTATGAGATATGCTTGTCTATATAGTTAGCAACCATTATGGCATCAAATCTGTTATTTTCCTTTTCGGCATACTTAAGCTTGGTGCTTGCTACACTCTAGACATTTCCAGTATTTCTGATCAATGGATCAGCCTGTTATACCCCTCTAAGGGACAATTAAATCAGAACTCCTCTATTATTCCTGCAAAATACCGAGACTGGTCTCCCATCATGCTTACATAATTACACATTATGGGCAGTATCTATACATCAGCCGGGAACCAGGCTATAAAAACAACAGCCGATCTCAATCTTATATATGCTTTTATTAAAACACTGTATCTACCTTAGATTGATTGAGATCACTGGCAAAATGGATGACTAAGACTTAATTTTAACAAACTGTCATTTTTAATTTCTGTTTTTAATGAAAACAAAACAACAAAACAACCTGCACACATTGGGTACAACAAATTGCGGGAACCACACATTAGTAGCGTGAACTTTCCCCCATTGGTTTTTTAAAGTTGCGTGACTAATGATTTTTTGTGAGAACTGTCCAATCCCACAGCCTGGGAACATCTCTGTATCATGAGTGCTAACAGACAATACACCACACACTGATGGAGACAGACTAAAGATCAAACACGAACTCACAAAGCCTTTTGGCAGGATGACTCAATAAATGATTTTTTTGATAAAGCTAGCAAAACAAAAATGACACCCCAATCTCTAACATTTCATATTAACACAAAGCAATAAACCGGAGCAAAACTATCAATGAAACTGAAATTGATTCATTTTAATGATAAATCTGTTGGACCACATTACAATCAAGCACTGAACATGCCAAATCTTACCAGATCTGTCACTCGTATCTTCAACTGAGCTTGTTTATGTGCAAAATCAATATACTGCATATGATAAGTTGTACTGTTCTGGAATAAATAGAATATATAATGCTTCAGAATAACAGACCTGTTTATAGAGATCATGGACGTGACAATTATATCATTTTAGAGATCTGAAAGGCATTGTGGATAATTAGTGTAAAGATGTCATAATATTTCAACAGACCCATAAAATATTGTAAAAATTTGTAAGCACATGTAACAAAAAGTTAATAAGCTTGAAAAAGGGTGTGTGCGTGTGTGTGATTTGGATTTTAAATGTAGCTTTAACTATTTTTCAGTTATATTGCTATGATGTCTACAGTGTGGCAGTTTAAAGTGATATCCAGCACTGGGTCTTCATGCCATAGACATGTAGCATGATGTCCCACCCAGTCACATTATCCTGACACCAGGCTGACGAGTCCTAACACTAACCTCTTAATGCTGAACTCCTAGCAAGGCGGCTGTTAGTAAAGTTTGTACAAGTCTTTGGTATGACTAGGCCCCGGAAAAAGGGAAAAGTAAAATAAATAAAAATAAAAAGTTAGTTTTGCTTCAGTAGACCTTTTTTTACATAAAATTTGTAAGCACAAGTTCCAAAAAGATAATAAAGTTGTAAAAGGGAAAAATAAAGTCCAATCACCAGAACCTAAGCAGGTTATTTTACTCACCCAAAGAATCTTAATACCAATTGTGATCTGGTGTAGCTCAATATTATTTAAGCTCTCTTGTTTGCAAGAAATTTGTGATGGACTGAAAGTATCTACCTCTCTGTAAAGGGAAGCAATACTAAGGCTGTCCTATATAAAACAAAATTTTATAACTTTGTTAAAACATCAAGAGCAACATGTAGACTTTAAATGATACTCCCAAAATGTTGTCTCTCGGCTCATAATAAACATCCACAGTGATGGGCTATATTAATAAATACAAGTAACATATTTCATCACATTATCTTCAAGTTACAGAAGTTTGATAAATGCATTACAGTAAACTCTATAATAAAGACAGAAATTAAAACAGATAGCTACTAGCCATTCTACCTTCTGCACAACCTAGCTGGAGGGGTGGTAGCAGCTATACACAGCGGATTATGACATCTGTTAAAAGCTGTGATGGCAAAATCAAACTCCTTTAATACTTGACACCTAGAGTTCATTACATGCTAAGTTTATCTTGCTAAGGAAAAACTGCACCAATAGATCAAGAACCATAAGCCTCTAAAATGAGTAAGGCTACTTTGAACCTCCTTGCACATAATGATCTGACCAGAAACATCTTAATTTATGAAGAAGGTACACATGTACAAATTTTCATCAGCCTGAGAATGACCCTCAGTCAGATAAGAGATGACTGCAACAGTAAGGCGTTTAAACCACATTTAATAATTTATCATATAACTACTAATTTCAAACTGCGATAGTTATAACATATTATTTCAAATTGTGATAGTTATAAAATATTATTTTAAATTGTAACTTCATTGCTTTTGTGACACACAGTGCAATTCATATTACAACAATCAATTTCAACATGGGTAATTATGAGGGCATCTCCAATGGCCTGCTTCATACTGATAAACTGTTCTCACAGCATCTTTACAAAGAATGTCATGGTTCTTACCATCACAGAAATCTCTTCCACTTCATATAATCTAGTTTTAAGCCCAGGCCGAAACCAGGAGAAAATTAAATTTACCTGAAAATGACAAAACTGAAGATAAAAGGATACAGTCAAGAAAATGTTCAAAGAATATTTTTCGACATTCACTGTAAACTGAAAAGTTTTCAAGGCTCTAAGTCATTACAATAAAAGCAAATAAATTATAATAAAGTATCAATATCAGACACAAATGTTACGAGATATAGTCAATTACAATCAGAGCATCAGGCCTTCTTATACTGCTGCCCACAAAACAAAGTATCTTGAAGGACAAGTATAAGGTTTTGTAATGATTTTATATAACTATTCACATACTTGTCATAAATTTTGCAGTTCTTCTGTAAAAGTTGTGACAACATAGTGATGAGATGAGGAAAGACCCATGCCGGCCTGAGACAGATCACCCGGCTGACATTTATCCTGAAATATTCAGGGGGTTTTCTCAGACCAAGGTGGGTGAAGGAAAACTAATTTTAATTATGTAATACTTACCCGCCAATGATATATTGCTATATATTTTCCTGGAGCAAGTCACTAGTCCAAGAACATTATTCCATACCTGCCTTATTCTCATGCAGTGTTAGGGATTTTTTGAGACTCAAAAAGTAAATTTTGCGGTGCCAAAGGGGGGGGGGGGGCAGTGTGTGTGATGAAGAAAGCCCTGTTGTCCTATTGAGAATGAGCTATCTTTTCGTATAAGCCTAAAGCAATGATTGTAAATTCAAATCTGAATAAAAGAAAACAACCTGTCTGTTTTCTTCAAAGCATTTTATACACTTATGAAGCATTAACTAGCTGGCAGACTTAGTCTTGTCAGATACCATCACCATATACATATGTTCAAACACTCATGTAATTGCAATCACACTGACATTAAATAAAAACATACATCAAGTTTCTGTCTATAAAATCTATTTCATGGCAAAATATATACTTAATTAGATGCAGTCTTTGCTACTTTCAATATTTCAACAATTTCTAAATCCCTTAGGTGTGTTGAAACCCTTGCCTTACAGGCTTGGGCTTAAATGACAATTTTAATGGATTTCAGGAGGCAAAGCAAACAATACTGTCAGCTCACTAATGAAAGTTTGAAATTAGCTCTATCTGTAGGTGGCAAAGGGAGGCAATGAGCAAGAGTTATTGCTCTCTATCCTCCCTCTCTCTCTATATATATATTAATTCGGGAGGTTATTGGGGTTATATTTCACGCATTAATGTAATTGGGGACTGTATTCAAAGGAGAAATTCAAGGCCTTTTGAAGGCAAACTTTTAAATTCAAAGAATTTTAACATGGTATTTTTATCATCAGTGCTAACAGACAATACACCACACACACTAATGGAGACAGACTAAAGACCATACATGAACTAACATAGACTTTTGGCAAGATGAGTTAATAAATGATTTTTTTGATAAAGCTTGCAAACAAAAATGACACCCCAATCTCTAACATTTCATATTAACAACACAAAGCAATAAACTGTAGTAAAACTATCAATGAAACTGAAACTGATTAATTTTAATTATAAATCTTTTGGACTACATTACAATGAAAAATTGAACATGCTGAGTCTTACCAGATATGTCCCTCCCATCTTCAAATCAGCTTGTATATGTGTAAAATCAAGATAATGCATATAATAAGCCCTAATGTTCTGCAATAAAGAGAGGAATATGATGCTTCAGAATAATTGATCTGATTACAGAGTTCATGGACATGAGAATTATATACTTTTAGAGATCTGAAATGCATTGTGGATGATTAGTGTAAAGAAGTCATGATAATTCAACAGGCCTAACAAATATTAATACAAATTATAATTGCTTAAACTACATCAAGTTAGTCTTGCTTCAGTAGATCCATTTGTAAGCACAAGTCCCAAAATGATAATAAGGTTGTAAATGGAAAACAAAAAGCTCAATCACCAGAACCTAAGCAGGTTTTTTTTGACCCACCCAAAGGATCTTAATACCAACTGTGGTCTGGATCATAAAAGCTCAATATTATTTTAGCTATCTTGTTTGCAAGAAATTATGATGGATGGAAAGGTATCTACCTCTCTGTAAAGGAAGCAATATTAAGATTGTCACATATAAAATTTTTTTTCAAACTTCATTCAAACATCAAGAGCAACATTCAAAATTTAAAATATTTCTTTGAATTGTAACTGCATAGCTTTTGTGACAAATAGTGCAATTAATAGTGCCACAATCAATTTCAACATGGATAACAGGGCCACTGGCCTGCTATATACTGATAAACTGTTCTCATAGCATCATTACAAATAATGTCATGGTTCTTACCTCTGTTTTCTCTTCTGCTTCATCTGGTGTAGTTTTAATCCCAACCAGATAATTGTTGTCTAAATTATTCTGAAACTGTCAAAATTGGAAATAAAAGTAGACGGTCTAGAAAATGCTCAAAAAATGACATGTTTCTACATTCATTATCGACTGATAAGTTTTCTGGGCTCCAAGTCATTACAATAAAAGCAAATAAATTACAATAAAGTATCAATATCAGACACAAATGCTATGAGATAAAGTCAATTACAATCAGGGCATCAGGCCTTCTTATACTGCTGCCCACAAAACAAAGTATCTTGAAGGACAAGTATAAGGTTTTGTAATGATTTTATATAACTATTCACATACTTGTCATAAATTTTGCAATTCTTCTGTATATTTAGTGCTAAGACATTGATGAAATGACATATAGAATCTATGTTGGAGTTTGGACTGAGACAAGGAAATCCCAGTCAAGGGGTTACATTATTTGTCTCCCCACGAGGCTTGACGAGTGGGGAGACATATAATGTAACCCCGCGACTGGGATTTCCTTGTCTCGGTCCAAATCCCAACATAGATTCTTTTTCTCACCCAATATTATCCTTTAAAGTAAGAAAGAATACCGTTACTTGTGCAGTATAGTTCACGCGCCAATGTTTACATGCGGTGCATTAATACAAATATGTTAATGAGGACAGTGGTGTGACGTGTCATCCGAAGTACACAGTTTTTATGCGTGAGTCAAAACAAAATAACAACATTAAACGTTGCATAGTTTTTAGATATTATCACATTTAATATATGGATGTTATATGAAATTAACAATAAATACTTAATATTTATTACAAGAAAATGTTTCATTTTCATTAGTTCCAATTTAGAAAATTAAATTGTACATAATGAAATTGTGCTTGGCCCACAGCTCTGTTGTAGTGTAAATACATGTAGCATGAGTGTCCGTGCTTGGGTTATTCGCGGGTAATTAGATATCCGTGTCACTATCACTATCTTTAGAGGAGGTGAAACTGTTTGTGACATACTTGTGTTATAATTAATATTGATTGTAAAAGTACTTCCTTGTATAAAAGACCCTCCAAATACGGACCACAAATGACAACCATGTGCTAAACTTTCAAGTTCACTGATTCGTTGAAAATTTATTTTTCTCTCTTGGAAATATGGCAAGTGTTACAGTGAAATTTGCTTACAGATTAATGTGTTGATGGATAAATGATTCCTTCTGGCTGGTAAGTGCATTATTTGTCATTCAATATTTTAGGTATATTTTTTTATTCAACTGGGGCGCAATGGAGATGCATAACAAAAATAGAATAAAGCATGTTTGACATAACACATTTCTGGCTGTTACTAAGTTTTCTGTAGTTGTTAACAGCGTTGGAAGAATATGAAGTGTATAGGTCTATAGGCTATGTGCATAAATCAGTGTTTTCTGTCATAGTGCATTTCGCACAGCATTGAGAATTTTATCCTGTCTGTAGCACAGTCAATTTTCAGGTCAGCGTCATTAAATATAGCTAACAGTATATAATTTGTTTCACACGAAGTATTTAAAACTAGTTAGGTAGCTTTAGCTACATTTAATGACGCTGACCTGAAAATGTACTGAGTCGGGCTTGCAGATAGGATAAAACTGACTATGCTGTGTGGAACGAACTATCGTAATACCAAAAAGCTCAACATCGTGTGCGTGCATGTGTCTGTCTCTCAAAATGTTTTGTATGGTGTTTTCTCAAAATGGAGAGTCCTTAAGTTACTATGTTGTTTTGTTATATATTTGTTTGTTTGTTGTTGTTGTTGTTGTTGTCATCGTTGTTGTTTGATTTTAGAACAGAAGACAACAAAGGTTTATTTTTTAAAAGTAGTCCCTAGTGCGTGGACACCTAGACCGAGACAACCGGACTGAGATAACCAGACTGAGATAAGAAAAGTAAGGTTAGCAAAACAGCTAGATTTCTCTGTTGCATGGGTGAGAAAAAAGGCCCAAGTAGGCCTGAGATCAATCACTTGGCTGTCATTTACCTAACATGTAAATAGTATGTGTTCTTCAAGATGTTGGGGTATTTTTTGAACTGGAATCAGGGGAAGGAAAACTAATTCTACTTATGTAGTTTGTACCTGCTATTATTGTGTTGCAATATATTTTCTGGAGTTAGTCACCAGTGTGAGAACATTATTCCATACCTGCCATATTCCCTGACAGTGCGCATATGTGGGTGGTGGGGTGGTTGAGACTCAGAAAGTGTGTCTTGAGGTCAAAAGCCATGTCGTCATATTGAGAATAAGCTATCTTTAGACTTTAACAAAATGATTGGAAATTCAAATTTGAATAAAAGAAAACTTGTCTGTTTTCCTCAAAGCATTTCATACACTTACAAAGCAAGAATAGTTGGTAGACTTAGCACTGTCAAATATTATCACCATACAAGTAAGTACAGTCACATAACAACAACCACACTGACATTAAATAAAACCATACATCAAGTTTCTATCTTTAAAATCCATTGCATGGCGAAGATATATGATTAATTTGATGCAGTCTTTGCTGTTTGCAATAGTTCAATAGCGGTTTTAAAGGTAATGCAAGTGTAATTAGTGTTGATCTATGCACTCACTAGAGACTGGAGGGTATTACTGCTCAAACTTAACTGATGGATTCTCTGATATTTCAGAATTATTGACCTATTTACTGAGGGCATGAACATGACAATCATACCATTTTTAAGAACTAAAATTCATTGTGGATGATTGGGGTAAAGTTGTCAAGATAATTCAACAGGTCTGAAACAAGTATACATTTTAATCCATTTTCTGGTCACAAAGTTAGCTAGCATGCATGGTACTGTAATAATACAGTGCTAACTGATATTGCAGCCGAAATGTTTATTGCAAATGTATTTCCCTGCAGATGAGGTATTATGACTGTAAATTAACTGTGATGGGAGGGTACTTCAACACTGCATGAATACAATTCCAACTATAATGAAGGCTGCCCCGGTGGCAGTCATACTGCACTGAGATCAGCACCCTTTTCATTGAGTAACCACAAAAAAGCACAATATGCAAAATCCTTGTCATGATATGACCATCCATTTAAAAAACTAATTTTTCAAGTAATATGTTTCATTCTAAAGTCAGTACAAGTGGAGGCTTTATCTACAATGCAATGTTTATGTGAACAAACTCTGAGTCTTGTTCAACAGTCAATTACATTGCCACCTCATGCTGACAATGTGAACACAGTTCAATTCAATATTGTACTAAGCAAGAATTCAACAGCAAACTGAGGTTACAGCAAAACAAATAGAGAACTGATAACTCAATCATATATATCAATAAAGAAAATCCTTGATGCCATTGTCCAGTCCAACCATCGCAAACCACCACAAATCTACTGTAAACCACCTTTATAAATATACTAACTCAATTTTATCTCTAAAATGTGGGTGGAGGAGTTAAAATATATATAACGTATTTAATATTACTCAAATGCACTCAAATAAATCTGAAAATCTCATAGGAATCTGAATATGTGCATATATTTACACCAGTTCTGCAACAGATATGGGTCATTGGGTAGTAGTTTATTCACAACAGTTAGTGTATTTTTAACCGTATGTCAATCGGCCGTACATGAGAACAAATTCTAAAATGATGGATAAAATATCTGATAGACTTCTATACTCAAAACCTAGGAAAATTTATTACGAATTAAAACATGATGACTATTCAAATGGACCATGGAACTTCCAACAAGTAAGGAACAAAACCTATCAAGAAGAATGTTAAAGAAAATAGCTAAACCAAAACATTTACTCAGAAAATACTGCCGATGAGATGTTAGAGATAATTGGTATGTGGGAAACCATCGTTTGTAAAGTACATGACAGAGAAAAGTGCCATCTATCATGTTATATACTGACAACCAAATGACAGACTTATATTTTTTGGAGAAAAAAAAACACGGGATAAATAATCTCACAACAACTGTATACAGAAAGCAAGTATCATAATGAAAGACACCACTGAACAGCCCATTTTTTTTCAGCCCCATGTTTTTGCACAAAGACGCAAGTTATGAGACAATACAGAACCTTACTATCCATACTCCAGCCAAACTTGAGAACAACAGAAGAATTGTATTTTGTACAGATGAAGAATCTACCCTGACCAGAGTTGTGGAGATATCCTTCCCAAATGTCTAGGGTGCAATAAACAAAGCACATGTGTTACAATCATGTAGTTTAATTACTTGTGTGTTAAAATTTGAATTCTTTCTATTTCATTTTTGTATCATTAAATATAATTATTATTGTTATGATGATTATGTTCACAGGGTCTGACATTTTGAATGAAACATCGTGTTTATTTAGAACGTAAATATGACTCTTAGGATTTCGTAAGCAATTTTCTTAGATTGCTGGCTTGATAAACAAGCTAGGTAGATGATTGGTTGTGACTAAGGTTATTTCTAATTATACTTGTTGACATTCTGTACTGCGATAATGAGATTTCAAAATCACCATGTGTTCTTCGTGCATGTACATGAAATGATGTTTTCGTTCAGTTTAAATACTCAGGCATCTGCGAAATAGTAGAGAGTCATATTTTAACACCTGGTAGAGTCGTTTCAATACCTTTAGAAGAAGGTATTTTTTTCTAGTGCTTGAAAGATTTGTTCATTTGTATGTCTGTAAAATGAGATGTATATTGTTACAAACGATAGCTGTACTTCATCTACTTTTTAAATAATAATTATTTTCCCTGGAGAACTACACAACTGGCTTTGGACAAAGACATTTGGTGAAATTAATTCTAAATTGGAACAGAACAGTACAAATTGTGATTCAAAGTGAAAATTCTGGACATCTCTGTAAAACCTTCATCTAAAGTCATCATCCGCCATCTTGGAACGGAATTGAGATTCCGACTACTTCATTTAGAACTGTTTATTGATAGGACTTATATGCTTTTCACAATTCTAGGACAAATGTTTGGATTTTCTTCGCAAATCGTAAGTCCTATTTCATATTTTCACCTTTTCACCGTGTTTTCTAGGGAAATAAATTATTTTTGTTAAAACTTACAAAGCTTGTTGTCTTTGCTCTTTTCTTTATGTTACTTTAAATGAGCCGATACATAACATATGAACAAGAACCAAATAAAAAAATATAAAAAATAAATTCCAACTCCAAAGAAAATTTAGTGCAACTGGTAATCTGAAGCGAACAGTTATAGATTTAAAAAAATTGCGATGCCAGGTTGGTTAACACAGACAGCTCCTTTGTCTTGGTGGTGGTGGGGGGAATCCTCGGAAATGAAGGAACTTCTTATTAATTTCTTTTCCTCTCAGTCTAGTGTCAATCAGAATAGTTGTAGCTCCTCCTTAAATCATTCATAATGGTTCATTTATTATATATCATCATAGAAAGGCAGTGTATTTGTGTATGTTTTGCATGAGGATCCACTCTGACATGCAACTATTGTGTGCATGTGTGTGTGTGTGTGTGTGTGTGTGTGTGTGTGTGAAAAGTTTTTAATTTTATGTAATGACTAGTCATTGCAAATCTGTATTTTTAAAAAATATTGTTTTCTCTGGTATTTACATCAAATAAAAATGACATACAATGTCTGGGCAGATGATCTGAAATTTTAGATTGAGATGGTAGATACAAGGATTTAGTTCCCTTTGAACATTTCTGCAGTACCTATATACAACTAGACAAGAATGCAAAACTGAAAATAAAAATCATTCAAATTAAACATATATTTCAAAGTGAAATTCATTTCTAACTGGTCTTTTGATATGGTGTAATTTGCGGAAGTCTATCATATGACGAATTGTAATCAATATCCAGGTCTCAAATGCTTTATATAGAATTAATTTGTCCACACAAATTAAATTTCATTAGTAAATTTCAACGGGAGGGGGCAAGCTCTTTTCTTAAAACTTAAAATTTACATTACAGCTTTTAAAAACAGCAAATACTAGATGTTGTGATATGCTGTTTAAATAACCTCTCCTTCCTACATGCCAGCAAGGTATGGAATTGCTAGGAAAAACTGTAGACACTTAAATTTTGTACAAATATGATTTAGAGAGCAATCATCAGCACAATCAAACTTTGGGAAAAATCAAATAATAACAATTATGAAAAAGAAATGCACATCTAGTTACTAAATGGTACTAATATTAGTATCCCAACTTCATGGACGTTGAGGTTATGACATCATAGCTAGTTACTAAAAGTCACTCAAACTACATCAAGTTAGTCTTGCTTCAGTAGACCCATTTGTAAGCACAAGTCCTAAAAAGATAATAAGGTTGTAAATGGAAAATATAAAGCTAAATCACCAGAATTTAAGCAGGTTTTTATTGACCCACCCAAAGAGTCTTAATACCAACTGTGGTCTGGCATAGCTCAATATTATTTTAGCTCTCTTGTTTGCAAGAAATTGTGATGGACGGAAAGATATCTATCTCTCTGTAAAGGAAGCAATATTAAGATTGTCACATATAAAAAATTATTCTAAACTTCATTAAAACATCAAGAGCAACATTCAGAATTTAAATGATTATGACCTCCAAAAGGTTGTCTCTGAAATATTTAGGGGTTTTTCTCAGGCCAGGGTAGGTTAAGGAAAACTAATTTTAATTATGTAATACTTATCTGCTATTATTGTATTGCCATATATTTTCCTGAAGCTAGTCACTAGTTGAAAAACATTATTCCATACGTGCTATATACCCAGGCAGAATTAGGGATTTTTAGAGACTCAAAAAGTGCATTTGGAGGAGGCAAGGGAAGTCAGTATGAGTGATAAAAAAAATCATGCCCTATTGAGAATGAGCTATCTATATATATATAAGCCTACCAAAAAATGACTGGAAATTCATATCTGAATAAAAGAAAACAACCTGTCTGTTTTCTGCAAAGCATTTTATACACTTATGAAGTATTAACTAGTTGGTAGACTTAGTCTTGTCAATTATCATCACCATGTACATATATTCAAACACTTAGATAACTGCAATCACACTGACATTAAATAAAAACTTACATCAAGATTCTGTTTTTAAAATCCATTGCATGGCAAAATATATACTTAATTAAATGCAGTTTTTACTGCTTTCAATAGTTCAGTTGGGGGTCTGAAGGTAATGCAAGCATAATTAGTATTCATCTTTGCACTCACTACAGACTGAATGGTACCATTGTTCAAACTTCCCTGCTGTATTCTCTGAGTGAATACTGGTTATAACAGAGTTGTTCTTGATGACCATAATGTTAGGGTTGTCAGAACTGTATCAGATGCAGTTTGACTATGAGATATGCTTGTCTATATAGTTAGCAACCATTATGGCATCAAATCTGTTATCTTCCTTTTCGGCATACTTATGCTCGGTGCTTGCCACACTCTAGACATTTCCAGTATTGCTGATCAGTGGATTAACCTGTTATACCGCTCAAGGGGACAATTAAATCAGAACCCCTCTATTATTCCTGCAAACAAATCTAGACTGGTCTCCCATCATGCTTACATAATTACACATTATGGGCAGTATCGATACATTGGCTGGGAACCAGTCTAGTTTGATTGAAATCACTGGCAAAATGGAGGAGTATAAGACTTAATTTTGACAAACTGTCATTTTTAATTTCTGTTTTTAATAAAAACAAAACAACAAAAAAAACATTCACACATTGGGTACAACAAATTGCAGAAACTACAAGTAATTTGCGTGACCCCATTGGTTTTGAAAAGTTGAGTGACTAATGATTTTTTGTGAGAACTGTCCAATCCCACAGCCTGGGAACATCTCTGTATCATAAGTGCTAACAGACAATACACCACACACTGATGGAAACAGACTAAAGACCATACATGAACTCACATGGCCTTTTGGCAAGATGAGTCAATAAATGATTTTTTTGATAAAGCTAGCAAAACAAAAATGACACCCCAATCTCTAACATTTCATATTAACACCACACAGCAATAAACTGGAGTAAAACTATTAAAGAAACTGAAACTGGTTAATTTTAATAATAAACCTTTTGGACCACATTACAATTTGATATTGAATATGCCGAGTCTTACCAGATCTGTCACTCCTATCTTCAACTGAGCTTGTTTATGTGCAAAATCAATATACTGCATATGATAAGTTGTACTGTTCTGGAATAAATAGAATATATAATGCTTCAGAATAACAGACCTGTTTATAGAGATCATGGACGTGACAATTATATCATTTTAGACATCTGAAAGGCATTGTGGATAATTAGTGTAAAGATGTCATGATAATTCAACAGACCCCAAAATATTAATACAAATTATATTTGCCTAAACTACCTCAAGTTAGTTCTGCTTCAGTAGAGCCTTTTTTACATAAAATTTGTAAGCACAAGTAACAAAAGGTTAATAACCTTAAAAAAGTGTGTGTGTGTGTGTGATTTGGATTTTAAATGTAGCTTTAACCATTTTTCAGTCATATCGCTATGTCTACAGTGTGGCAGTTTACAGTGATGTCCAGCACTGGATCATCATGACGCAGACATATATAGCATGATGTCCCACCCAGTCACATTATACTGACACCAGGCTGACGAGACCTAACACTAACCTCTTAATGCTGAACGCTTAGAAAGGCAGCTGTTAGTACCATTTTTATAAGTCTTTGGTATGACTCGGCCAGGGGAAAAGGGAAAAGTAAAATAAACAAAATAAAAATAAAAAGTTAGTTTTCCTTCAGTAGACCTTTTATACATAAAATTTGTAAGCACAAGTCCCAAAAAGTTAATAAGTTTGAAAGAGGAAAACAAAAAGCTCAATCACCAGAACCTAAGCAGGTTTTATTACCCACCCAAAGCACCAATAGATCAAGAACCATAAGCCTCTAAAATGAGTTAGGCCGTTTTAAATCTCCTTGCGCATAATGATCTGACCAGAAACATCTTAATTTATGACGAAAGTACACATGTACAAATTTTCATCAGCCTGAGAATGACCCTCAGTCAGATAAGAGATGACTGCAACAGTAAGGCGTTTAAACCACATTTAATAATTTATCATATAACTACTAATTTCAAACTGCGATGGTCATAAAATATTATTTCAAACTGCGACAGGTATAAAATATTATTTTAAACTGGAACTTCATAGCTTTTGTGACACACAGTGCAATTAATAGTACAACAGTCAATTTCAACATCAGTAATAGGGCATCTCCAATGGCCTGCTTCATACTGAAACTGTTCTCACAGCATCTTTACAAAGAGTGTCATGGTTATGACCTTTAAAACTTTCTCTTCTGCTTCATATCCTCTAGTTTTAAGCTCAGGCCAAAAACAGAAGAAATCTAACTTTACCTGAAAATGACAAAATTGAAGATAAAAGGATACAGTCCAGACAAAGAATGTTTTTCGACATTCACTGTAAAATTAAAAGTGTTCAAAGTTTCCAAGTCATTACAATAAAAGCAAATAAATTACAATAAAGTATCAATATCAGACAAATGTTATGAGATATAGTCAATTACCATCAGGACTTTAGGCCTTCTTATACTGCTGCCCACAAAACTATGTATCTTGAAGGACAAGTATAAAGTTTTGTAAGCATTTTATATAACTATTCACATACTTGTCCTAAATTTTACAATTCTTCTGTAAAAGTAGTGACAACATAGTGATGAGATGAGGAAAGGCTCATGCAGGCTTGAGACAGATCACCTGGCTGACATTTATCTAAAGTCCAAATATTATGTATTCTGAAATATTCAGTGGGTTTTCTCAGAGCAAGGTGGGTGGAGGAAATCCAATTTTAATTATGTAGTACTTACCTGCTAATGCTATACTGCTATATATTTTCCTGGAGCTAGTCACTAGTCTGAGAACATTATTCCACACCTGCTTTATTCTCATGCAGTGTTAGGGATTTTTTGAGACTCAAAAAGTGCATTTTGAGGTGCCAAAGGGGGGTGGGGGATGGTCAGAGTGTGTGATGAAAAAAGCCATGTTGTCCTATTGAGAATGAGCTATCTTTTCATATAAGCCTACAAAAAATGATTGGAAATTCAATCTAAATAAAAGAAAACAACCTGTCTGTTTTCTTCAAAGCATTTTACACACTTATGAAGCATTAACTAATTGGTAGACTTAGTGTTGTCAAATATCATCACCATATAAATATGTTCAAAAAGCTCACATAACAGCAATCACACTGACCTTAAATAAAAACATACATCAAGTTTCTGTCTTTAAAATCTATTGCATGGCAAAATATATATTTCATTAAATGCAGTCTTTGCTGAAACATTTAGGGATTTTTCTCAGGCCAGGGTAGGTGGAGGAAAACTTAATTTTAATTATGTAATACTTACCTGCTATTATTGTATTGCTATATATTTTCCTAGAGCTAGTCTCTAGTCGAAAAACATAATTCCACACCTGCCATATACCCAGGCAGAGTTAGGGATTTTGTAGAGACTCAAAAAATGCATTTGGAGGAGGCAATGGGGGTCAGTATGTCTGATTAAAAGAAACAAAATGTTGTCCTATTGAGAATGGGATATATATACATACATACAAATATATATATATATATATATATATATATATATTTATATATTTATATATATGTATATAGAGATTTTTATATATATATATATATATATGTATATATATATATATATATATATATATATATATATATATATATATATATATATATATAAACCTACCAAAAAATGATTGGAAATTCAAATCTGAATGAAAGAAAACTACCTGTTTTCTTCAAAGAACTTTATACACTTATGAAGCAATACCTAGCTGGTAGACTTAGTCTTGTCAATTATCATCACCATATACATACGTTCAAACACTTAGATAACCGCAATCACACTGACATTAAATAAAATCATACATCAAGTTTCTGTCTTTAAAATCCATTGCATGGCAAAATATATACTTAATTAAATGCTGCAGTTTTTGCTGATTTCAATAGTTCAGTTTGGGTTTGAAGGTAATGCAAGCATAATTAGTGTTCATCTTTGCACTCACTAGAGACTGGATGTATCATTGTTCAAACTTCCCTGCTGGATTCTCTGGGCGAATCCTGGTCATAACAGAGTTCTTCTTGATGACCATAATGTTAGGGTTGTCAGAACTGTATCAGATGCAGTTTGACCATGAGATATGCTTGTCTATATAGTTAGCAACCATTATGGCATCAAATCTGTTATTTTCCTTTTCGGCATACTTAAGCTCGGTGCTTGCTACACTCTAGACATTTCCAGTATTTCTGATCAATGGATCAGCCTGTTATACCCTTCTAGGGGACAATTAAATCAGAACCCCTCTATTATTCCTGCAAAATACCGAGACTGGTCTCCCATCATGCTTACATAATTACACATTATGGGCAGTATCTATACATTAGCCGGGAACCAGGCTATAAAAACAACAGCCGATCTCAATCTTATATATGCTTTTATTAAAACACTGTATCTACCTTAGATTGATTGAGATCACTGGCAAAATGGATGACTAAGACTTAATTTTAACAAACTGTCATTTTTAATTTCTGTTTTTAATGAAAACAAGACAACAAAACAACCTGCACACATTGGGTACAACAAATTGCGGGAACCACACATTAGTAGCGTGAACTTTCCCCCATTGATTTTTTAAAGTTGCGTGACTAATGATTTTTTGTGAGAACTGTCCAATCCCACAGCCTGGGAACATCTCTGTATCATGAGTGCTAACAGACAATACACCACACACTGATGGAGACAGACTAAAGATCAAACATGAACTCACATAGCCTTTTGGCAAGATGACTCAATAAATGATTTTTTTGATAAAGCTAGCAAAACAAAAATGACACCCCAATCTCTAACATTTCATATTAACACAAAGCAATAAACCGGAGTAAAACTATCAATGAAACTGAAATTGATTCATTTTAATGATAAATCTGTTGGACCACATTACAATCAAACACTGAACATGCCAACTCTTACCGGATCTGTCACTCCTATCTTCAACTGAGCTTGTTTATGTGCAAAATCAATATACTGCATATGATAAGTTGTACTGTTCTGGAATAAAGAGAATATATAATGCTTCAGAATAACAGACCTGTTTATAGAGGTCATGGACATGACAATTATATCATTTTAGAGACATGAAAGACACTGTGGATAATTAGTGTAAAGATGTCATAATATTTCAACAGACCCATAAAATATTGTAAAAATTTGTAAGCACAAGTAACAAAAAGTTAATAAGCTTGAAAAAGGGTGTGTGCGTGTGTGTAGTTTGAATTTTAAATGTAGCTTTAACTATTTTTCAGTCATATTCCTATGATGTCTACAGTGTGGCAGTTTAAAGCGATATCTAGCTAGGGTCTTCATGCCATAGACATGTAGCATGATGTCCCACCCAGTCACATTATCCTGCAACCAGGCCGATGAGTCCTAACACTAACCTCTTAATGCTGAACTCCTTGCAAGGCGGCTGTTAGTAAAATTGGTACAAGTCTTTGGTATGACTCGGCCCCGGAAAAAGGGAAAAGTAAAATAAATAAAAATAAAAAGTTACTTTTGCTTCAGTAGACCTTTTCTACATAAAATTTGTAAGCACAAGTTCCAAAAAGATAATAAGGTTGTAAAAGGGAAAAATAAAGTCCAATCACCAGAACCTAAGCAGGTTATTTTACCTACCCAAAGAATCTTAATACCAATTGTGGTCTGGTGTAGCTCAATATTATTTAAGCTCTCTTGTTTGCAAAAAATTGTGATGGACTGAAAGTATCTACCTCTCTCTAAAGGGAAGCAATAGTTAGGCTGTCATATATAAAACAAAATTTTTAAACTTTGTTAAAACATCAAGAGCAACATGTAGACTTTAAATGATACTCCCAAAATGTTGTCTCTCGACTCATAATAAACATCCACAGTGATGGGCTATATTAATAAATACAAGTAACATGTTCCATCACATTATCTTCAAGTTACAGAAGTTTGATAAATGCATTACAGAAAACTCTATAATAAAGACAGAAATTAAAACTGATAGCTACTAGCCATTCTACCTTCTGCACAACCAAGTAGGAGGGGTGGTAGCAGCTATACACAGCGGATTATGACATCTGTTAAAAGCTGTGATGACAAAATCAAACTCCTTTAATACTTGACACCTAGAGTTCATTACATGTTAAGTTTATCTTGCTAAGGAAAAACTGCACCAATAGATCAAGAACCATAACCCTCTAAAATGAGTAAGGCTACTTTGAACCTCCTTGCACATAATGATCTGACCAGAAATATCTTAATTTATGAAGACAGTACAGATGTACAAATTTTCATCAGCCTGAGAATGACCCTCGGTCAGATAAGAGATGACCGTAACAGTAAGGTGTTTTAAACCACATTTAATAATTTATCATACAACTACTAATTTCAAACTGCGATAGTCATAAAATATTATTTCAAACTGCGATAGGTATAAAATATTATTTTAAATTGGAACTTCATAGCTTTTGTGACACACAGTGCAATTAATAGTACAACAGTCAATTTCAACATCAGTAATAGGGCATCTCCAATGGCCTGCTTCATACTGAAACTGTTCTCACAGCATCTCTACAAAGAGTGTCATGGTTATTACCTTTAAAACTTTCTCTTCTGCTTCATATCCTCTAGTTTTAAGCTCAGGCCAAAACCAGGAGAAACCTAACTTTACCTGAAAATGACAAAATTGAAGATAAAAGGATACAGTCAAGACAAAGAATATTTTTCGACATTCACTGTAAAATGAAAAGTTTTCAAGATTCCAAGTCATTACAATAAAAGCAAATAAATTACAATAAAGTATCAATATCAGACAAATGTTATGAGATATAGTCAATTACCATCAGGACTTTGGGCCTTCTTATACTGCTGCCCACAAAACTATGTATCTTGAAGGACAAGTATAAGGTTTTGTAATCATTTTATATAACTATTCACATACTTGTCCTAAATTTTGCAATTCTTCTGTAAAAGTAGTGACAACATAGTGATGAGATGAGGAAAGGCTCATGCAGGCCTGAGACAGATCACCTGGCTGACATTTATCTAAAGTCCAAATATTATGCATTATGAAATATTCAGTGGGTTTTCTCAGAGCAAGGTGGGTGGAGGAAATCCAATTTTAATTATGTAGTACTTACCTGCTAATGCTATACTGCTATATATTTTCCTGGAGCTAGTCACTAGTCTGAGAACATTATTCCACACCTGCTTTATTCTCATGCAGTGTTAGGGATTTTTTGAGACTCAAAAAGTGCATTTTGAGGTGCCAAAGGGGGGTGGGGGATGGTCAGAGTGTGTGATGAAAAAAGCCATGTTGTCCTATTGAGAATGAGCTATCTTTTCATATAAGCCTACAAAAAATGATTGGAAATTCAATCTAAATAAAAGAAAACAACCTGTCTGTTTTCTTCAAAGCATTTTACACACTTATGAAGCATTAACTAATTGGTAGACTTAGTGTTGTCAAATATCATCACCATATACATATGTTCAAAAAGCTCACATAACAGCAATCACACTGACCTTAAATAAAAACATACATCAAGTTTCTGTCTTTAAAATCTTTGCATGGCAAAATATATACTTCATTAAATGCAGTCTTTGCTGCTTTCAATATTGCAATGATTTCTAATCCCTTAGGTGTGTTGAAACCCTTGCCATATGGGCTTGGGCTTAAATGACAATTCCAATGGATTTCAGGAGGCAAAGCAAATAATACTATCAGCTCACTAATCAAAGTTTGAAATTGGCTCTACCTGAAGGTGGCAATGGGAGGCAATAAGCAAGAGTTATTGCTCTTTGTCCATACAAGCTTACTCTCACTCTCTTTCTCTCTCTCTCTCTCTCTCTACAGATAAATATATATATAAATAAATTAATTCGAGAGGCTATACGGGTTATATTCCTAGCAGTAATGTGATTGGGGACTGTATTCAAAGGTAAATTCAAGGCCAACTTTTAAATTCAAAGATTTTTTCAGATAATGTTTTTAATATACGGGCTAACAGAAAATACACCACACACTAATGGAGACAGACTAAATCATACATGAACTCACATGGCCTTTAGGCAAGATGACTCAATAAATGATTCAATAAATTTACCTGAGTGTAAGAATTTCTTTAAATATATTATTGTATGCACAAAGGAAGATTTCAATATAAAATAAACATATCTCTTGCTAAAACCCAGGTGTCCAAATAGCAGAATTATATTACTCACTGTTATCACATAGTCTGCACACTTTACATACAGCTTATGCAGTTTCATATTTTTGATATTACTACATGCTAACATACAACTTAATGTGACACTGATTGGTCCAAATAAGCCCATTAAATTCTTGTGCAGTATTCTCTTTACTGATTGGCTGCAATTGTGGGAAATTTTTCTTTACCCCGCCTTATGGAGCATCTTCTTTTTACTAATACCTTGAATATTTTGTCAGCCATTTCTTGAATCAACTGATGAAAGGGAATTGAAAAAGAAAGGTCATATCTTTCTTAATATGGCAAATTTACCCCACTGGGGCTCGTTCTGACATGTATTTTCATGCACAGAAAAATGACATTAAACCCCAGACAACAACAACAACAGCAAATAAAATTAAGGATATTGGTCCATTGATAGCGTCCATGTAGGGAGGGAGAAGCAGTAATCGTATAGCAAGGAATTCACCCTATATAAAAGAATGGTTTAAATCTTAACTTCAAGAAGCAGATAATTTATCCTCTGTTCTTAGAAGAATGTAGACATAACTGGTTTTTCAACTGACAGAACGTTAGGCCTATAATACCCCAGTATTTTTGTGTGGTAAAATAGCTCAAACAATCTAATGTCTCTTATGTGATGCAATTCCCACTGTCCTCTGTTTCAAATCAACTAATGCAAATATCCTGTCACAAGTAAATTACAGTAAATATGTAATTTCCTCATCCTGTAATAATCCTTTCACATGAATATCCAACAACTTCCAGTACTGAAAGCAACAAATGTTAGGCATCAACACTTACATTTATCATCTAACCTCAATTAATCAAACTATGTGACATCACCTGGAACTTTCATACACATTCTTTGTTGAGAAACAATGTTCTCCAAGTCAGTTATTTCATTCATTCTGAAGGACAATTACTCTTTTAATTCTAATTTGTAAAATAAAATGTTTTAGATTTTATTGGTTATAAAACTGCCCCAAAAATGTATAATAGTTCGGGACTAGTTTTTTTTATGTGCAACAAATGAAAGGTACATCATCATCTGAGAGAGAAGGACTAAAATTATTTCTTCTTCTTTCCATTACAATAAAAAATATCATTAACAAAATCTCACATTTATGAAACTCGCTGAATAATGTCCAGCTTCTGCGAACCTTGGCAAGCACAAGCTGGACATTATTCAGCTTGTTTCATAAATTCAGTATTAAGTCATTACCCATTAGAGATCCACCATTTATTACTTATCTGTCTCTTTATTTTAGGCACTTGTTCACTGTCCAAGGTCAATATTCACGGTTCAATCAAACTGCATATTATCTCTAGATGTTAGGAAATTATGTGATCTAGATTTTTGTGTTATTATCATTAGTTACAATGTTATAGGTTTCATAACCATTGAAAAAATTGGTTTATTCCATATTTATATGATTGGAAGCAACAAGTCTCTATGGGAAATGTCTAGTGTATTCCCCACTTTTTTCTTTTATTAATCAATGATCTTGCTCTCTGTATTCAACATACAAATTCTAACATGCTTGTAGATGATGCAAGAATTTGTTCTACAAGTGGCGCAGTCTGTACACTGAAATGCAAACTAACTTCAGACCTTGCATCAGTTGAGGAGCTGTGCAAAAAAGATGCTAATAACTGAATGTCAGAAAGAATGCATGCTTATAGGAGCATTTAATATGCTTGCAAAGTTAAAAATGAAAGTTATATCACTTACATTAATAATGATGCTTTTCAACTGTAAATGACAAGAAGTTATTGGGAGTGATAATTGACAGAAGTCATGAGTTGGAAAACCATGTAGACACTGTCTGTAGGTCCCTCACATATAGAATCTCATTGCTTAGTAGAATAGAAAAGAATCTGTCAAAGAGCTTCAGAATTCTTTAGTGTAATGCTGATATAATTTCAGTAACTGACTACTGTTTAATAATATCAGGGAAACTGTACTAGTTCCCAACTAGACAGAATTCACAAGCTTCAATAAGAGCAGCTCAGTTGATTCTTGATGTACCCATTGATGCATCACCATCAGCCTTGTTCACAGTATTAAAACGGTTAAGATGATGAGAAAGTAGATTTTCTGAAAGAAGTTATGGTTTTTAAATGTATCAAAGGAGATCTTCCAGAGCATTCTGCAAAACATCTCCTCTATTCAATCTATGTGTGATGATCTGATTTTCCCCAAAATATGGCAGAATAATTATTACAGCCAAATTATTGCACTCTGGAAAATGGATCTTCTAAAGTATAACACAGGTTGGTGCTTGTGTGTTAGTGGTTTCTTGATGTTATTTGTTTTATTTTGTTTTCTTTCTCAAGGGTGTATGGGTCACTCATTTACTGCTGAATTACATATTTAAGATCTGCAGAGGATAGGATTAAAATTTTGGTTTAGATTTAAATAATGATCCTGTAAAAAAAAAGAGGAAATGATATTCAGTACCAGGTTAAAATCAAAATATTATGTAAGGTTTGAACAAAATTTAAAAGTTTGCTTTTAATTATTTTCCAGAGAAATATCCAGCCAGTTGAAGTGAAAAGAAAATTCCTTAAAATGTCAAAATGAACACATCTATTTTACCAGTTATTTGGTCTCTATGATTATGTATCATAAAATGGTTATTTAATTACCAAAATTTACAAGTTTAACCAAGAATCTCATATGCCAATTCCAACACCATACTATAATGCAAAAATCAAGAACGATACAGATATACTTGCTTATCAGTCCGTTTCTTTACAAAATAGTTGATTAATGCATAATAAGGGTTGTCATATGACAAACAATTTGATAACTGTACCAGTACTTTAAAAAACTCTAGATGTTTGCAATGCATGCAAAAAACTTTCAGTTCAGATATTTTTACATATTTTTGCCACTATTCCCATACAGAATTGCATTATGTAGCATGTACTATGGTCATCCATTTCATTATACTTGTATCTACATTTATTTGGATTTTAATAATTTGAAAATATTAAATTAAATATTACACACTGCAAAGTGATGTGTCCATCAGTGTTGTTTACTGTGGGTATTTTCTGGCAAGTGTATTGGTTCCATTTTCATCCAAACAACCAGTGTTTGGATTATAATGTGTTTTGCTGCAGAAACATTTTTTTTGTGTTTGACACAATGCTAGTTTTGGTTGGATTTATATTTGCCATTTTCGTAGTGATAGTTGCTAAGAGTTCATACCAGTGCATGAGGGCAGATATGCCCTTTGCTTGTAAAGGCAGCATCCATTTTGTTTTCTCATCTGAGAATCCTTTGATCAAGCTGCAGATTTATTATTTTCTAAGTGCCAAGTAGAGTTACAACTTCCATTGTGTGTCTAACCTTAATCTCTCAGCTTGTGAAGGCAGCACCTGCTTTGTTTTTCAAGTTGACAATGCTTTAATCAAGCCATGAACTTGATACTTGTAGAACCCTAAATTTAGTTCACACAGGGTGCTTACTGGACTCATGGGATGATGCTGCACAATTGGCACCTGTTCATTTGCACCCTAAAATAGATTTGACAGTGTAGTGTTCTAGAAGCAGTGCTATATGGTAATATAAATTTTCCCACTGCTGAATCAGCATGTTAGAGATCTGAGATAAGGCTGACAGATAGGGTGCTAGATGTAGGTCTGTCAAGCAAGTCAGTTACAATTTGTATGCTAGGGAATAAACATGTGTTTGTAGAAACAAGTCTTTTCCTCTCTCATTACAAAACTCAAACATTACAATGGCGACGAGGATATAGCTGAAAAGCTGAGGATAACAGGGAAGAATAAGGACAGTTGTGTCATTCTACTCAGAGAATTATTACAGACCTGCTACCGTGTTGTTCACTTGTAGTGAAAGTCTATCTCTCTGATAATGGCAGCAAGTTTGCCCATTTTCCCACCATTCTCAGTCCATGAAAACGCACCTGATGTTCGATGGAAGAAGTGGGTGAAATGACTTGATAACCTTCTGATTGGAATGGACATCAGAGACACAAAACGTCAACGTGCATTGCTTTTACACTATGCAGGAGAGGAAGTAAACGACATTTTTGAAACCCTCCAAGAGACAAGAGAAGATTATCCAACCGCTGTAGAAAAGTTGACAAACTATTTCACACCAAAGAAGAACCACGAATTTGAAATCTACAAATTTCGGCAAGAAAAACAACAAAATGGACAATCGATTGATGATTTCCACACCAAGCTAAGGCAGCTTTCAGCAACGTGCGACTTCAATGATGTCAACAAAGAAATAAAACCACAAATAGTTCAAGGATGTTTGCCAACACGTCTTAGACATCGTGCACTTCGTGAAGAGATGGACCTAACACATCTTCTTACACTTGCCCGTGCCATGGAACTCTCTGACAGACAAGCAACAGAAATAGAAAAATCCGAAAGAGAGAATGCCAATGCCATAACAAAACGAAGGACACTGAGTCGTCGCAGAAACAAGACACATGTAATGGAGAAAGCTAAAGGCAGCAACAGACAACAATACAGAAACCAAACATGCAGAAATTGTGGTGACGAATATCCACACAAAGATAGGCAGTGCCCTGCAAAAGGGGGACAATGCAATTTCTGCAAGAAGAAAAACCAATTTGCCAAAGTCTGTAGATCAAGACTCAAGACAGAAAACAAAGTTAATCGAGTAGAAAGCCAGCAAGATAGAGGTAGTACATCGGAGAGCTCATATGAAGAATACACCTTTGGCCTGCGAACTCGAGATAAAGTCAATACTCTAAAACCAAAACAACCTCACACAAGGATAGAAGTAGATGGAACAAAAAAAGAGGTACTGATTGACACAGGATCAAGCATTAATGTCATGGACGAACATACATTTATAAAGCTGAAACCTAGACCTAAACTGC
The DNA here is from genome assembly GCA_016617855.1 of Megalonaias nervosa. Classification (NCBI taxonomy): domain Eukaryota; kingdom Metazoa; phylum Mollusca; class Bivalvia; order Unionida; family Unionidae; genus Megalonaias; species Megalonaias nervosa. The sequence continues at coordinate 40,476 of JAECUM010025902.1, read as the reverse complement.
AGAAAACAGACACGAATGTATTTGCCTATGGATCAGAAACGAAATTACATATAGTTGGTAAATTTCAAGCCAAGATTGAAACAAAATATAGGATCACTACAGCTCCATTCTATGTAACCAAAGGAAATTTTGGAAACCTACTGAGTTATGAAACAAGCATACAGCCACAAATAATTCCAAGAATCTGTGCTACAGTGAAGAGCAAGTCTGAAGAACTATGTAAAAAGTACCCAGATATCTTCAAAGGAATTGGAAAAATAAAAGACGTACAGATACACCTTCACACTGACGACACTGTAATCCCTGCAACTCAACCCCATCAATGTATTCCTTTCATATTCGGAAGAAAGTTGAAAAAGAGTTGGCAAGGCTTGAAGAATTAGACATTATCGAAAAGGCAGACGGACCAACTCCATGGGTATCTCCAATTGTGGTTGCTCCCAAACCCAAAAACCCCGACGAAATCAGGATCTGCGTTGATATGCGTTTGCCCAATGAAGCAGTACTTCGGGAGAGACATATCACACCAACAATAGATGACCTTATAGCAGATCTCAATGGTGCAATCATGTTCTCTAAGCTTGACCTAAATTCGGGCTACCATCAACTGGAATTGGACGAAAAATCAAGAAATATTACAACATTCTCAACTCATATTGGACTACGAAGATATAAACGTCTCATTTTCGGAATATCATCTGCAGCGGAAATATTTCAAAACACACTCTGTACAGCACTGGAAGGTCTAAAAGGCACAAGGAATATTAGTGATGACATTCTAGTATTTGGTCGCACTCAGGAAGAACATGACAAAAATCTAGAGTCTACATTCACTCACATAAAGCAAAAGGGTTTGACACTAAATAAACACAAGTGTGAGTTCAACAAAGACAAAATAGAGTTCTTTGGATACATTTTCAGCAAAGACGAAATTTCTCCAGATCCAAAGAAAGTGGAAGCAATTAAAAGTGCCAGTACTCCATCAAACATATCACAAGTACGCAGTTTTCTAGGCATGACAAAGTACATGGGACGATTTATCCCAAATTATGCAAAAATCAATGAGCCGCTTCGAGCCTCAACCAAGCAAAATACACCATGGGAATGGACTGTAAAACACGAAAAAGTGTTTGAAAAACTCAAAGATGATCTTGCTAGTGACACAGTAATAGCGTATTTCGATCCCAATAAGGAAACACAATTAATTGTAGATGCAAGTCCTGTAGGTCTAGGTGCGTTATTAACTCTGAATGGAAAGGTTATTGCCTACGTCAGTAGGGCACTTTCAGATGTGGAAAAATGATATTCACAGACGGAACGTAAAGCACTAGCAACTGTCTGGAGTTGGGAGCATTTCCATCTGTACCTGTTCGGTTATACGTTTAAGTTAATTAGTGACCACAAGCCCCTGGAAGTCATTTTCAACAATCCAAAATCACGACCCCCTGCAAGAATCGAGAGATGGAGATTGAGATTACAAGCATACAATTTCAAAGTAGTATACAAGCCAGGTAAAACAAATGCTGCAGATTATATTTCACGACATCCCAAGACTGGAACTGAATGCTGTAAACATTCTGAAGTTGCAGAAGCTTATGTTCAATTCATATTCGTCAATGCTGTACCCAAAGCCATGACCATTGAAGAAATTCGGACGGCTACTATAGTGGACCAGGACCTTCAATATGTTATCAAATCAATAGAATCTGGAAGTTGGAAACGTTCTTACAAACAAAACAAAACCTTGGAAACATTTTCAAGACTCAGACATGAACTGACGATCATTCCAGTTACAAATGGTTTTGTCCTACTGTGTGACAGGAAACTAGTACTACAAAACAGAGTGATAGAGATAGCACATGAAGGCCATCAGGGCATAGTCAAGACAAAACAACTTCTTCATGAGAAAGTATGGTTTCCTGGTATTGACAAACAAGCAGAGGATTTCTGTCAAAGTTGTATACCATGCCTTGCATCAACGCCAAAGCAAACGACAGAGCCGCTAAAAATGACAGTTCTACCAGACAAACCTTGGAGTCAAATTAGCATGGACTTCAGTGGCCCTCTTCCGTCAGGAGTCTACTTAATGGTACTTGTTGATGACTACTCAAGGTATCCAGTAGTTCAAATTATCAACATCTGCAAAAACAATCATTCCGCACCCTGACAAAATATTTTCAATGTTCGGAATACCAGAAGTTGTAAAAACAGACGATGGACCGCCATTCAATGGACAAGAATTTACAAAGTTTGCAGAATACATGGGATTCAAACATAGGAAAATCACACCTTTATGGCCTCAAGCCAATGGCGAAGCAGAAAGGTTTATGAGGACAATTGGAAAAACAATCAGAGCAGCTAATGCAGAACATAAAAGCTGGAAACAAGAAATGTACAACCTTTTACGCAAATACAGAGCCACACCTCATGCAACAACCAACAAATCTCCCACTGAAATGCTATTTGGATGAAAAATGAGAACTAAACTCCCAAGTATACAAATCAAATCAGACGACAACAAAACTAGGAAAACCGATACTGAGAAAAAGGAAAAGATGAAGAGCTATGCAGATCAAACTAGAAAAGCTAATAAGTCAAATTTCAAACTGACTTGTATGATCAAAGTGTCACTCAAAGAGCACAAGCTTTGTCTCCACATTAGCATCCAAGTGTATTACTGTACTTTGAGCATAAACTACTTCATTTTTTTTATATAGTAATTGCAGTTGCATTTGTTGGTAATTGTAGAGAAGATTTCCATTGGTCAGAACATAACCATGTGATAAGGCCAAGCTGCATTTATTTCTGTATAAACCAGATGGAGAACTACTTCCATAAATAGTCATATGCAAAGTGACTAGGTAAACACTGCATGGTTTTAAACTTCAATAAAATGTTGGTGGGATGTATGATAATCTGAAAATTATATAAAATTGATTTTGACTGAAAGGCTCTGGCCAACGGGTAGATGCTGTAAACAGGTTTAACTGCATGTTTAATTTTATCTCCTCATACCCATCAAGCCTATATATATTTATAGGCTGGTAATTTCAACAGTTTCCAAGTGATGACCCAAGAGCAGTCTCCATCTACAGAGTCTGTACTGAAAATGTGTATAATTTCTTCTCCGTCTTTCAACCAATGTATGATTACAATCTGGGAATCGCAACTGCTTCCAAGCTATGACCCTAAGGCAAACCCACAACCTATGGGAATGACCCATAGTCTGTATTGGATACATCAGTATCTCTCGTTCTGTTTCATGTTCTTCAAACCTAGATATGGCTACTGGGTGGGAGTCTCTACAATTTCCAAAACTGTGACCCAGGCAAAGCTTACATACAGAGTAAAACCCAAAAGTCCAATGCATATGTTACAGCACTGGCCTTGAAGTTGACACAAACCAACTTCCAGATCTCTGCTTACAAGACAACAAATCTTGAAATTCTGTTTAAAAATTACTCATTCCCAGAAACTGGACCCATCCCAATAGTCATAATTAAAATTTTAAAAATACTGTGTATATCTAAATACTACCCCCAAACACATCAAAAAGTTTGAAGTCTGTGACTTTAATGGTGCATGAGATACAATTCATTATTAATGGAGGGACAGACAGACATGATGTTAACCTTTGAACCACCTACTCCCAACCATTCATTTATTTATAGTTTTAGTTTCATCTGTAACGAGTTGCAATGAAAGACGAAGCTCCAGTGTACATGCAGTAGAAGAAAGAATTATTTATTTTTAGGAAAAGAAACAAACCTTCTCTGTTTCAGTCAAAATCAATTTATTTAATTTTCAAAATATCATATAATCCCACCAACATTTTAGTTAAGTTTAAAAGCAAGCAGTGTTTACATAGCTACTCTGCACATGACTCTTAACCCGGCTGTACATTTTCCGAGGTTATGCTTGGAATTTTGACCTAATACCTTGGACGTCCAAGGTTTTTCCATGGTTTTCCTAGGAAAACCTAGGAAACCTCGGACAATGCTGACATTTTGTCCAAGGTTTTATAAGCAAACCTCAGACATTATCTCGTACATTAAAAAATACCTAGGAAATACCTTGAACAAAGCCTTGGACATGAGAACTTAATTTTTGCCTCAGAAAAACCTCGGAAATAAGAACTTAGTCACTTTTTAGCTTGGACATAGCTCGGAAATGTGGACTTTGAAACTTTTTAGCTAGGAAATGGACTTGGTCTGTTTTAATTGTGCACTTAGAGATTTCTATATATTTAGTCAGAATTTTATTTCTTCAGTTTATTAAAATGAATAATGTTTGTCATTACCAAAAGAACAAACAAATCTAGGATTTGAATTAAAAAATTGACTTAATTAATGTTGATTGATTGTTATCGATTTTACAGAGTACCATTTCAGTTCAGGCAAAATAGTGCCAAACAGGATCATATTTTGGTTTCACGTCTTATTTACATGGAGATCAAAATATGAGATAAAGAACCAAAACCTATATTTTTTTTATGCTGGAATTCCCCTGTTAGAAAAATTCTTAGCATTCATACACTTTTAATCACTTCATACAATCATCTTAGTGTAACACAGTGGTCCAAATTCTAATGCTCTGTAACCACAGGACAACTGTAAAAATATATTTTCTAACAGTTGAATCTAAAGTAAAATCTTCAATGCTTAAAGGGTCACATGTTGTTGTTGTTGTAGGGTTTAACGCCATTTTTCAGCACAAGATAGGCTATACATGGCGGCCAGTATAATTGGTGGAGGAAGAACCCTGGAAAACCCCGGGAAGAACCACCGACCCACGAGAAGCTACTGGCAGGCTTTCTCACGTGCCCATGTTAGCCGAGCCTGAGACTCGAACTCACACAGACAGAGGTGAGATGGCAGTGATCCGTAACAGTGAGCGCTTTAGACCATTCGGCCACTCGGGGCCCCCAAAGGGTCACATGACATGTTTCTTAAAATTTGTGTTTGTGTGTTAGTTAAAGGAATAATAATTTAAAGTACCAGTTTAGAAGGATAAACTGTTACAGTATTAGTGTAAAATGTTTTCTGAAAAATTGCATGGCACTGTTTATTTGTCACTTTAGTTACAAGAATAATAATTATAAATATACAACTAGGTCTGAAAAAAATTGCATGTATGATTGGCATGGCACTATTTTTAATTATCATTTTTCACATGACAATTGATAATAAGCACAGTTACACTGAAGTTTAATCCCTTTCAAAATGATTTGGGAAGAATGCAGCAAACACTTAATTCTGTTTTCTGACAACAAAAGCACATATAATACATTTGAGGATTTTAAAAATATTAAACTTTACAAAGAAAGTTGGCTTTTGATGTTTATTTAAAAATGAAAAATGACCTCCAAAGTTACTGATGACATAAATTTGAACAACGTTTTCACTCTGAGTTTAAACCAGTGTAAGATTTTTATTTGCAATTACTTCATATACAATTCAAGTATTCATGAAATATAGACAAACAAGGTACTGTAAAAGACATTTTCAAAGTAAAAAGGCAACATTTGTAATTCTCATTTAAGCTTTGCAAAGCCACATATATCCTTTCCGTGATCAAGTAAATATGTATCTCAATAGCTGAATTGTTTGTCAATAGCTAAATCATGAGTGGTAAAGGATCAACTAAAAAACACAAGCTTGTGTTAATGTACTTGTAGTTGATAAAGATTTTAATTTATACACTTAAATTCTAACATCTGAAGATGAACTCTTCCCTCTACATTTCCTTTGGACACAAATAGTTTTCCAACTGCAAATAAATGGCAAGTTTATCTGTGGAAGAGGTATCTTGGAACTTCAACAGGTACTTCTCGAATGGGTTTCTTTTCTTCAAATGCAATTGTAAATGAACTCTGCTTCTTGACCTTGCTTGTCTTAATATTAGACTGACTATGTCTGTGCTTTGTTACAGCCTCCTTTGTTTGTATGTTTATGAGACCATCCCCTCCACCCCCCATGTGTAATTCCTATTGCATTGGTTTTAAAATAAGGGTAGGTAGATAGTTTGGGGGGGGTGTTTTTTTTTTTTTAACAATTACATATATATATATATATATATATATATAGATATATATAATGTACTAAGCACTTCAAGTTCTGTTGGGAATTTTTATTTTTATTTTAAATATTTTTAATTTTAATTTTTAACCTGATGAAAAAGTGCTAGGGTCAGCAGCTTAAACGGGGATGATCAACCGACCGGGAACTTTTTTGTGTGCCTGATATGGCACTTCTGGTCTGCGACGATCGGAATCTGGGAGACAATTTTATCTTAGGAAAAAAATTGAGATAATTGAAGGACCCCATGTAATTCTCATAGCAGGTGATTATCTACTTACTGCTTTTAAATTAAAAAAATATTGAGAAGTTGTGGAAAGTTCTAGGAAATATTTCTTTCGCCTTCTTCAATTGGTTGCAGAGCATGGAATTATCCAATCACAGCAGCCAATTCATCCATCATTCTTGCACATGACATAATAATAAATTCGAAAGTGGTCCATTGAAAGTGAACTGGTCTGTGAAAACTTCAGTTATAAAGAAGTGGATTCATCAATCACTATGAACTTGTTTGCGTTATTTATATGATAATCCTGTTACTGGAAATGTTCTTAGCATCCTTAATATTGTTCAGCCGAGAAAGGCAATCGAAGATTACAAAGTCGGTGATTTGGTGTTGGCAAGGTTACCGTGTTTTGAGATTACAGAAGAAATTATTGGAAGGATTGGGGGTAAGTTTCTTTCTTTTTTTTATTATATTACATTAAATTTTAAAAAGATCAGAACATTTATTTGTTCTCGTTTCATAGTGGATGGAGCATATGTAACACTCATCTATTTTTCTAAAGAGAATGCAAAGGTCCAACCTACCGCTAAGTTTCATGACTCCAGGTGTTACATAATGTTTGCTGGATTACAAAACATGAAGGAAAATGAAAATATTAAGAAAGAATGTACAAGTAATGATGAAAGTTAGTCCCTTCCACTGGGAGTAGGTGCTTCAAAACCAGCATCAAATGTTGCTTAGGACCCAGGAAGAATGGCTTAGATGCATTGAGACTCTACATAACAATAAAATTCCTTCTACTATTTATTAGAGGCAACCAAAGAGTTAATAAATATGGTACCTCATCCTGCATCTGATCTTTGGTGTCGAATGTCTCCAATTTTGGGGGGATCACCAGATTATTCCTATCTTCTTGAAAGTTATCTGCTATTTCCGCCTCCTCTTCAAAAACATTCTCTACCTCATGTCTTACAATGTGTTCCGTTTCTTCATTACCCTTATTCTAGAGATTAAAAAAAGAAATACACTTGAGAGAACTGGTTCTCCACTTGGTAAGCAAGAATCTTCAGAAACTCAAGATAAAATCATCTCTTCCTTTTAACTGTTGAAACAATCACTTTTATTCTTGCCATTTTCAAATTAGCTGATGTGGTGAACATGTTGGATGTCAGATTGGAACCATTTTTATTTAAGACTAAACAGTTGGTACTACTGCTAATAATACAAATACCTGATATGAGAGAGAGGTTTCAGGACAATTATAATCTGTATTGTTAAATTAGTTGACAATAGTGGTCATATTCCTGTACAAAGGTAATGCTACATTCCATTATCAATTGATACCACTGTGCCAACAACTCCTTCTAGTTTTAATTATGATATCCATTGTCTCAAGACCAAAACAGCTTTACAGTGTTATTTAGATGCTATTAAATACACTAATGCTTGAGTCAAGTCATTCCAGTTATAACCTGTTTGAGGTCACTGTTCGGCAGACCAGATCAAATCGGGAAATGAGACTACCCATAGGGTATTATGAATACAGTACCATGTAATAACAGGTGCTTACTCATGCAAGTTTCTCAACCAGTGACCATTTTGTACTCAACGACAGAAATGTCATTCAGACTAACAACTAGCATGAGCAAAGATGAAAACCATATGCCATATGACTATGGGAAGTGTACATGAACTTACTCTTATTTGTTGGGAAAGGAGATGTCATTGTGCATACAAAGAAAATTACACAATATGATTCAGTGGTCATTTTTGGGATTTGACCTAAATTGAGCCTATATGGATATAAATATTGTAAACATTTAAATTTGAAACTGAAGGATTATGGCATGTATTTTATTAGTTTACATTTACTGTTTACTTTATTACTGTTTTCTCTTTCATAAAAGCTGCAGATAAACAGGGCTGAAATGTACAAAATAGCATGAAATGCGATGAAATGAACATGCCTCTCTCATCAAAACAGAAAAGACATTTTAGCATCAGTGATGCAATTTCCCTGTACCGGTAATCTGAAATACATACTATTAATATTCCTGAAAATGGAAGTTTCTAAGTTCATTTCACACAGCAATGCAAATTTTAACCTATCTGTAAATTATAAACTTTTCAGGTCATCTGTTGCTAAAAGTAGCTAATTTGTTTTAAATATTTTTTGTGTTAAACAAATTAGGTACTTTTAGCTACATTATGGTGCTGATCTGTGAATTTATGGAAAATTCACGATGCTATGTGGACAAACAGTAGTAACAATACAACATATTGCTCTTTCCTTGTCTTATACTCAGCATGTTGGATGAAGGATGGAAACTGTACAAAATGTGCAAATTCAACTTAAACTTGACAGCGACTTATAGGCCGACAAATAGGGTAGATTTTCCAGTTGTGATTACAGTGTATTCTTCGATTTCTTTTTAGTAATTTGATTAATTTGCATTCAGGCCAAGAAAGTTTAAATTTGTGTTCAGATTTATAGTTTTGTTATTTGTACATTTTCATATTTTTGTTAAGCAAATATTTTTCCTGTCAGTGAAGTAGTTCTAAATAGTTCTTATATATTTGTCATTCAATAAACAAACATTGAAAGCATTACCATGTTTCAAAAATGTAAATTTGAATATTTCCATCAGAAAATAAAGTGTTGCCTCTGAAGTCAAGAGAACTTCAGTATAATTATGCAGTACGGTTTTTTAACATGCTGTTTAAATTTTGCTTCTTTTTACAAATATCTCTTCGTGTACATATTTTTCATATTAGCTTTAAAGAAGTTTGCATTTTAATTTCTTTACCCACAGTAGACTGAGACATGTATACTTTGGTAAGATATATACAGCAGTTTTGAAATGGTACATTGCATACCTTAAATGCAAGTCTAGTACAATTTTATTGCTCCAACTCAAATTTGTCTGAATATTCTGATGGCAAAACTTATTAAACATCTTTCAGATGAATCTGTTTATGCAGCTGTTCTGTTTGTCAGACATTTAAAATGTCAATCAACGAGATTATGTCACATCTATATTCTTGATTTGTATTTTAGTGTGTGTTTTAGCGTGCTCAAAGGTCCGTTGCCCACTTCTCATTTTTATAAGTCTTTTTGGACTTAAAAGAAAAAAATCTAATTGGAATTATAGCACAGATAACTTAAATTTTGTTTGCTTCTTTCTCTGAATAAGTAAAGATGAAATTATTTGAATTACTCAGGTTTGAAAGGAACTACCTTGTCTGATTATAATAGCGATTGTTGAGGATATTTACTGGCTGCCATTTTTGTCTGAAATGCCAGCCCTATAGGCCCACATGTACTGGCATAAAACTTCATAAATATCACTTGGGAATTAGATGTGGCTTACAAAAAATGGCAAATATAAATCAAACCAAAACTTTAATTGTGTCAAATTCAGTGTGTATACAGAGAAACACAATGCAATACAAATGCTGGTTGTTCAGACAAAAATGGCAGCCAGTAAATATCCTCAGTATACAACAATGATGGAGACATCACTTTGCAGTGGGTGATGTTTAATTTAATATTTTCAGATTATTGAAATCCAAATAAAAGTAAATACAAGTAGTTTTAAATGTATAAACACCGTGTATACAATATATACATTTCTGATGGGAATAGAGGCAACAACATGCAAAAATAACTGAATTGCCAGCATTGTGTATGCACTGCAAACATCTAGAGTTTCTTAAAGTACGCAGAGATTTATCACATTGTTTGTCATAAGGCAACCCCTTGTAAGCATAAATCAAATTTTCAGTAAAGAAACCTACTTATAAGCTAGGATATATGTATATTGCTTGATTTTTGCATTAAGATAAGTGTTGGCCTTGGCTTATGAGATTCTTGATCAGACTTGCAATTTTCGATATGTAGACAGACCTGCCAACCCCGACGAGTCCATCTCAGTAAGGCAGCTGAATTTTTTCCTTAAGATTTACCAGTTTTCAGTAACATGTAACAAAATATCAATAACTGCCACTGTAAAGCTGGAAAATATAATTAAACGTTCAACGCAGCAATGATAACATTATGTACAACTGAGAAGTTGTAAAGTACATGTAGACCTTATTTACCACTATTGTTGCTATCTCTCAACTTGACCTAATTCTTGGAAATTCTTTTTCCATTTCATATGAAGATGGCGATCATATCACCCGCCACGAGATGTACTCAAATTGGCACATAATGTCCAATAAATGTAATTGTGTCCTTTCCATCTTTTATTCACAAGAATTTGAATATTCCTTTTTATTCTTCTGTGTTGATTATCAACACTTTTCTAGAGGCTTATTTTCCCTTTCGTCTTAAACATGCATCACTTTGGGGATGCCATTTTTTAAAAATTCTATAATCAACAGTTTGATTATGCAGATGCTTTGCATGAACAAATAGGTATAGTTTAAAGCATCTGGGGTGCTGCTGTAAAGTTAGTCTGGTTCCCTAACCAATTTCACTAATTGTAATATGAAACCCAGATCCAAATAAAACCCAGATGAACCAATTAACTGGATTTTTTGGCAATGATCATTTTTCCGAAGTTCTTGCTTGTATGCCATTAAGTCCATATTTTAAGGGTAATTTTCATTAAGACTTATGGCAAAATCGTAAGAGTTAGCAGGTCTGTGTATATATCGTTTCATGTTATATAATCATAGAGACCCAATAATTGATAAAGCAGAGCCTGGAAAATGCTGAGCAAAAATTGTGTAGAAACTGTCTTAACTCCAGTAAGATACTACCTCAGGATGTATTGATTTTGATTTGTTAATGAAGTTCCTTCTCTCTTCTTCTGGCAGGATATTTATCTGAAACATGATTAAAAGAAAACTTTTAAATTTTTGTCATACCTTTAATAATACTTTTGCAATAAATGAATAACCCATGTAGCCTTGTGAAGAATAAAAAAGAAATGACACCAAGCAAACACTAATACAAAAAACACCAACTTATCTTAAACTTTTAAAAGACCCAAACAATAAATTTACAGCTATATTTCTGCCAACAATATTTATTCCATCATATTATGGAGATTATGAAAGTTGATGCCAAGACATTACAGGTAGCAATTTTTAACACTATAGGAGTTAATGTAAAATTCATGTTGAACTATCAGATATGATGGAATGATATTATATATGTTAGACCTCTACTAAGGGCTATTCCATTTAAACATACCCCTAGGGGGGAAGGCACATTCAAAAAGTCTTTTTTTCCATACCACCACCAGTCATGGAAGTGAATTTTGGACACCCATGCATTTGCATAGAAGGAAATTTCAGAAATTCATGACCATGCATTCATGACAGTTTATTTGGATCAAAAACCCAATATTTACATGGTTTAAGATCAATATGTTTAAAAGTACCTAAATAACAGTACCTGGAAATTATGAATTATGAAATTTTATAGCAGGGCCATACATTTAAGTTTTAAAAATTATTTAAAGTTACACAGGATAATAGGTAATATGTACTTTATATGATGGGATTAAAGAAATATTAAAAATACAAGATACCTAAATTACTTTTATTTTCAGTAAACATGGAAAATGTTCCCCAACAGACTGTGAACATGCAGCTTTAATTGTCTTATATAAAGATGACACATGTCTCATATCACACTTTTTATACACAGTATCACTGGATACTCTGCCTAACCCATTTTGAAGTTTTTACATGTTTATATGTTCAAACAAACATTGCAAAACAAACACGTTATCATACTCTCTCTCTCTCTCTCTCTCTCTCTCTCTCTCTCTATATATATATGTATATATATAGAAAGATATATCTATATATATGTATATATAAAGTTGTTGTCTTTCCCCGGAAGTATAGTTGTATCTTGTCTTAATTTGTCAAATATTACACCTGTAAAATTTCTGCAATTTTCAACCACACAACATGCATGGACATCGGCCGTAACAATATTTCCATGAAACAGAACAGTTAAATTTTATAATGACTATATATTCAATTTTATCAGAAATATTAGTACAAGTGACCCTGTATCTGTGTGGTTATTTCAGAGTTCAGAATCCATAAATTATGATCAGTTTGTAAGACCTAATGGTAATATTTATCATGCAGAATCACTCCATGAAAAATGAAAAATCTTGCATTGAAATATACCCCTGATGATGTCAGGGTTGGACAATTACTGAATAACTGTTTTACCATTCCATCAGTTGCTGCTCACTTTGCTCAGGAGAAAAATTCATGGTCACCGACAAAATCAGAATTTCTTGTTGATGTCCAGCGCAGTTGTGTCGAATACGGACACAGCGGATTGTGGAATACTAAATACGATTATAAGAATGATATCTCAGTTGATATGGTAGCATGATATCCTGGAAGCTTTCTTGGATACGGAGAGTGTTCTGAATACATTAAGAGATATGGACATCCAACACACAAGATGACCAGGGTTGCAATAAACAGACCCTTGCCAGATTTTGACCTGACTGGATGTGCCTGTATAGAGTCATTCAAGTTTGCACAAAATCTCCATCCAATTGTTTATGTTTGGTCTGGAAGACATTTTTCAGAAAAATATTGGGCTCCAGTAGTTTTATTATGATACATGCTTGATGTAAAAATATTGATATCGTTGGTTGTAAGTGAAGCAATTATATCATATCGTCCGCAGAAACAAGTTTGGTTGCCACAAAAAAAAAAATATTCTAATATGAAAATCCTGATATGATTGATTATGAAAATAAAGTTGCAAAAGATCTCGGCAGAAAAATAATTCGTAAATTTACTCAGGGTAGTTCATGTGATCATAAACAACATTGTACAAGATTAATTATGAACGATGCTGAACTCGATTTTATAATTGCTGATACAACAAAGAAGGTAAATTTATAAGCCGTAATAATGCTTATTTGTCGGATGGAACTAAATTAGGCACAATTGTCAGTTATACTGATGGTTGAGTCACCGCAGTTTACTCATTTAAGATCTTTGATGCTCGCAATGGATTTATTTTATATAAATAAAAAATATACAGATTTGTTAAAACCATTACTCGGCATTGATGAATCACGGGGCAAATGGAGGATAAAACGAGAAAATATACTTGACTATTCTGAATCCACTGACTCTGAAATCAAGGAAATATATTACAAGAATAATAATCGAGTATTAAAATCATCAGCACCATGTGTATATGATCCTGTGGCCAGACATAAACAGTTTATCTCAATGGGTGTGGTGGTTCTGGTAAAACAACATGTGCGATTGAATTATTTCTAAACAACTGTTCAGATATGATTGTTTTGACACCTACACATAGACTAGCCAGAGAAATGAATGAATGAGGAGTAAAATCTCAAACTTACCATAGTTTCTTTAGATGGTGCACAGACACATGGACTCCTGAACAAATGGGTGAAAAATACGCTTCTGGAATTATTATCTGGGATGAAATATGTACAGTATCGGTGGAAGTATAAAAAATGTTTCTTGATTGGTTATTAATAAAAAATACTGCTGTGATAATGTGTGGAGATCACAGTCAACTGCCGCCTTTTGTTGGACAGTCTCCACATGAGCAGTTAAAACCATCTGTAGATTATTATGAGGAGATAACTGATGATCTTAGAGCTATTGATGAACCACTGAAAGAGTTTAAGAGATTAATCAGACTGCAGCCCGATAGAATACAGTGTGAGATAATGCATGAAGTAATTCCGGAAACACATATAAATAATTTTTGGAATTTATGGAGGCCAGTTGATTTGATAGTTGCAAGTAGAAAAATAGTTAATGATACACTACAAGAGAAATTATTTCTGTTACATAAAGAAAAGTTTTCAAATCTACCTGTACCATTGTGTTATCGCCCAGCAGATACTTGACCACAGAATATTGAAGTTGAGATTCCAGGAATTAATGAGAAACAAAATCTTGTACTAAATGATATTGTTTTAGTTCCTGTTGATGTCGTTGAAAACACGTTAATGATGGAAAAAGCTCCATGGACACTAGCATATGCTATAACGATTCATTTGTCACAAGGATTAACTATTTCTGATATGAATATTTAGATTATTGATGATCGGATCGAATGGTCAAATTTAGTTTATCTTGCAGTGTCTCGAGTCAGAAGAATATCTGTACTGCGAAGGGTTGTCATAGATTTCACCAATACCAATGATGTAGTCATTGACGAAGTCAAGGACGAAATTGTCAAGAAAAAATTATCTGGTTATAAACAGTGTGACAAAAGAAATAAACGTGACTTTGATCTCAACGTTGAATTTATTATGACACTGAAACTACGATAGAATAATCATTGTGCGAGCTGTAATGCAGTAATGTTATGGCAGTATTCGAATAATAATCCAAGACAATTTACCGTTGACAGAATTAATAGCAGTCTTGGTCACACACACGAAAATGTGATGCTGACCTGCCTCGAGTTTAATCGACATAGGGGTGCCTGTTTACAAACGTGAATGCAGTGGTAATTGTTTGTCTTCAGGAATTACTTGTAATTGTTCACGTACAAATCCACGCTGAGGAGAACATAATCTCTCTCAACTGTCTTATACAAGCATTCACACACTTTTTTTGTTTCATATTCGTGAGACAATTCTGATCTATTTTTTTCAACTGCGTGTGCAAGGGGAATAAATTGCCTCATCTGAGTATCCGTAACCATTGCCAGGGACTGCATCATTGATTGTTGGATCAACTTTATGAATCAATAATTAGCTGGTAGTGTGTATCTGTTTTCAGATTTCATTGTTGTAATGATTCAAAATCAGAAATAATCTTTTCAGGATTAAGTTCATCAGATATTTTTATACCGTCATTTTGTAATTTTTTAATTGCAGAAATAAAAGCATTAATATTTTCTGAATTCATTATATAATAAATATTTGTTTAAAATAAAAAAAAATATTTACGCAGCATATATTTACAATTTTACGTCCAGCAGGCAAGCACAGACACAACAAATATTTCACTTGCCTGCTTGTTCCAGTGTACCTCCTTGCTCCAGTGAATATATCTGCAGAATAGACCACAAAGAAAAATTCTGGCTGCCTTTTACAGCATTATAACGCCTATGCAGAGTTTCCATTACGTAATTTTCTAGAATGTTCTAGGATTTAGATCACATAATTTTCTGGAACAGTTGGGGGACTCCCGTTACATAATTTTCTAGAATGTTCTGTGATTTCCATTGCATAATTTTCTAGAATGTTCTGGGTTTTCTATTACCTAATGGAAATTCCACATAGGCATTAAAATGCTATAAAAGGCAGCCAGAAGTTTTCTTCGTGGTCCATTCTGCAGATGTATTCGCTGGAGTAAACAGGTAAGTGAAACATTTTCTTGAACTTAATGTGAATTATTGATTGACATTTGTTTGCAGGTCTTCGCCATGATACAAAAGATTTCTATTCTGTCTTCTTCACCACGTAGACCTTTTAGTGTGCTTGCTCCTCAAGTAAACATTTGCAAGACTCGAAAATATTCTGAATTTATCAGGAAAAGTAAAAATAATCCACTGACAGACAGTTAAGTTAATGAATATGACTTCAAAACAAAATATGGCTGCCGTGTAACATTATGCAATAACAAGGGAGACAACTGCTTGATTACTCTAGCTTGAAGACAGGGTTATCTCCCTTGTAATAATAAAATATTGCTTATTTTTCTGCCTTCTGCAGTCTGGCAAATTTATCCTGTAATTGTTTTCGAGCCAGCTCATCTCGGGACGAAAATGTGATGCTGACCTGTCTTGACTGTAATCGACGTAGGTGTTAGGTTACAAAAGTAAATGCGGTGGTAATTGTGTATCTTCAGGAATTACTTGTAATTGTTCACGTACAAATCCATGCTGAGAAGCAGTGGAATCTAGTCTGTAGATTGCAGGTCTACCTGTGGATCTAATCACACTGGAAATTTTATGTGTGGTCACACTCCAAATAGAATCACTTGCTCTATTTTTTAAACCCCTTCAAGTTCACCAGGTTCATATAAATATCTTACAGTTGCATTACCTAGTACTGGTTGTTTTGAAGAAGAATCACGTCGTTGTATTGGTATTTTTTTTTTGTGATTGCATTAATGGGTTTTATGGCAGTTACATGAGCAATTTCATAATTTAACACAGCTATCACACTTGGTAATCTTGCAACCCATTCACAAAATCTTGAATCTGCCTAACTTTATTCAGGGATATTTCCTTCGCATACTGGTATCCAAATAACCGCTCAGCAAGTGTTTGATTAAATCGTTCAATGATTGCCTGATCGCAATGAATTGCAATATGTCCACGTCTGATTTTGACATTACGTTTCTTCATCAGAAATGATACTGCACCAAGAAATTCTTTGCCAGGATCAACCTGTAATAGTTGTGGCCATCATAGACTGCCACAGTGATAAATTCGTTCAAACGCAGATGCAACTTCAGTTGCTGTTTTAGTTGATAGCGGTTCTGCTTCTTTATATCTACTTGCAACGTCAACAACAGTCAACTCGTATTTGTACCTGTGTGATTGATGTCTACCAATTTTAATAGTATCATGAGGCAGAAATAAAATACTGCTTGATGGACTTCATTGGGAGTGCTGACATCAAAATGCATGTACTGAATTTTTTAGGTGGTGGTAGATAGATTTGCCATATTGCCTATCGTTCTAACCAATTTGCAGCAACAGAACGTGAAACATCTGCTGCTTCAGCAAGTTTACTAATTGCTGCCCTACCCCTCCAATATCCTCTTGGGCTATAATAACTTGATTCCATTATTATGATAATAATTAGTTAATTAATTACCAGCCCCTAGCACTAGTTTACCTTTCATCACAGATTTTACCAGAAAACTAGCGAGTTTTTCTCTGTGAGATTTATTCTTTATAGAATTTAACACAAGAATCAACTTCACATCTGCAATATGTTATTGTTGTAAATCTTTGATTTTATACGCAACATCATGAACATGACATGCTTGATCAATTTTGTTTATTGGATACTCTCCAGGTCTTGGTTGATCTCGTTCATCAAGTCGAATATCAAGTTGGATTCCAGGACCACAATAATTATATCCAGGTAAATGTTTCTCACCAGGGTATTAGGCCATGGAGTTCCTGGTAATTTTCCCAGTAAAGTAGCAATATGACCACCTGTCTTCAGGCAAGACGAAAAAAATTTGTATTTTTTTGTACCACATCTCACACTTGCCTGTAAGTGCAAGCTTTTTATTCTTTGTTATTGTTGTTGTTAACCCAGTGGTGGGGGTGGGTGCTCTACATCAAACACAATATAAATTCGTATTATTTATGATATGGATATAATTGACTTCTCAGCAACACGAAAGCAAGAACCAGTCAAACATCATCCAGCACTACCGAATTCTAAGCAGGATGATAATAATTGACCCATCTGGGTCTGGTAAGACGCAATTGTTGCTTAATCTGATAATGAGATGGCTCAAGTGGGATAAGTTACATTTAATAGCGCCATCTGAAGATGATCAGAGATGTTATGAAGTACTTAAAGATTTTAATGAAAATGCAAAGTTGCTGGATGAAGATGGTAATGATATTATTAATTTTATCACCGATATTGATGAAGTGCCATCTGTAGATGACCTTGATGGACGTATTAATGATCTTGTGGTATACAATGATATCATGCTTGACAGACAGTCAAATCCAGCTCGGATATTCTCTCGAGGTAGATACAAAAATACTGATGTTATACATGTTACCCAGCGCTATACACAAATACCTAAAGTGATCAGAGACAACTGCAATATTTTAGTTGTGTTTAATGAAGTCGATACACATATGTTGCAAAACATTCATCAGACTTGGTGTTCTGAGGATATGGACATGATTAAGTTCAAAAATTTCTTTTCAAAAGCACAAGCTACCCCACATGGATTTACCACAATAAATTTACATGATTCTAGGTCGAAGTATCGTATAGGTCTTGATAAAATGTTTGGTTAATTACAGCAGCAGAGAGGGTGATGACAAACAATGAGTGTGCAGCTGGGCGAACGAATATGCCTAAAAAATTTGAAAAAAAATATGTCAACAATGGAGTAACACAAATGAGCTAATTGGTCTGTTTTCCCTTGTATGGAAATACGCTCAGTTAGAGGCTACGGTTTGAGGTTATTGATCTTATTTTTTAGCCTTCATAGGAACCTTTGTTTTTACTAACGGAGCCCTCCTAACCTTTGTAGGGTTCACCCTCTCTGCTGCTTAACAGCCACAATTATGGTCCTGTCATTAACAACAAAAGTTTGAGAATTGTTCCTAATTAACCTGACCTCAACATATTGTTGATATAAATAATGATGTGAACAATTGTCAAACCTTTGTTGTTCAGAGATTTCAATTTCCAACAAATCTTGAGCATTCTGCATGGATGTCTCCACAAGTATCCTATTATTTGCTCATTTTTGAAAAGGGAAAATATAAAAGCAAAACTTTGTATCATCATAGGAATATAAACAATCATACTGAAAATGATGTGTCAATAACTTGATCATAGCACAGATCAAGTCACTATAATTACTTTGATGCAGAAATTAAATTATACAGTGTCCCATTTGTGATAGCTGGAGACTTTGGCTATTGAGACCAAAAACAAAGAAACATGCAAACAAATTTCTTTCAATTGTATTCGGCATGTTTCTGTGTATGGTAAAACGCTTTGCAGCTAGTTTCTGTGGCTAAGTGGATAAAATGTGTGACACATGCATGCACACACACAATTGACTTTGGAAACACAAGGTCATGAGATTACGCACACTAGAGGGAATGTTCATTCTTTGTTTTTCTTCCTTGGCATGTGTCAAGTACTGTATAAATTTTCTTGCCACTTATGAACTTTTCCAGATTACATTTTTTGTATGATTGTGTAGATTTACAACTGGTCGAATTTTAATATTTTTATTCTGAAGGTGACCTAAACAATGTCAACATGTCATGCATTCAAAAAGTAAAATTTGTTAGCATTAATAAGCATTTCAGTGTTATTTTTAAACTAAAATTGGTGCAGAATTCTTCAAAACATATTCAGAATCACAAACATGTTCACTTTTTTCCATGTACATGTATCTAGGATGACCTTCTGTGAGTTGAATGATCAAGCACTGTAGGTCCCATTGTTAATAACAAATGGTCAAATTCTAACATTGTAAGTAGTTCGGTGCAAGAGCATTGTCCATTTTAAACAACTAATATTTTTACAATCTCTCTATCTCACCTCACTAACAAATAATCTTTACTTAGGTGATATGACTGATGCAAGGGGACTGCTCCAGTGGCCTAAGTGGTCAGAGAGTCCATCTCGGCTGTAGGAGGTCACGGGTTTGTACCCTGGCCATGTCATATCAAAGACTTATAAAAAAAAGTTACTAGCGGTTGCCTCACTAGGCACTCAGCATTAAGTGGTTAGTATTAGGACCAGTCAGCCTGGTGTCAGGATAATGTGACTTTGGTGGGACATGATGCCACATGTCTGTGGCATGATGCCCCAGTGCTAGACATCACTATTAACTACCACACTGCAGACATTGTCACGAAATGACTGGAAAATTGTTAAAAGCTATGTTAAAAATCCAAATCACACACGCACACACACACACACACTCACACTGATGCAAAGAATAGAAAACCATGAACAGATAAATGTAAAAATGTGTCACTAGCTGTTTCGATTAGTTCCCAAGTTCTTTATCACTTCTTTTTTGTACAAGAATCAAATAATGGAATATCCTGTGGGTATTCTGTATGACTGAACAAAATGTTCATACAATTAAAAAAGCAATTCTCACTTAACCCCAAGCACACTGTTCATGAAATTAACATGTCAATGACAAAGGAAACAAACCATGCTGAAGGTTTCTGTTGTGCTAGGTTATTATTTTGCAAAAAAGCATCTATCCTCAAAGAGTATATGTGAACCTACATATATCTAGGATGACTTTTTGTGACCATTTGTGAAAAAAAAAAAAATAAATAGTACATTAAATTAGATTAAAGCAAAGATATGAAATCTTAATAATGCTCTCACTCTCTTACACACTTATATATCAGAAACATATATTTACATAGTGCCAATGCCCACAGATCTGTTATAAAGTGCACGAATACAAATTTTCTTCACAACATATAGATATTCAGTATTAGAATGAACTTCTTCATTGTCTTTATATTGCTGGTAAAGAAAAATGGACAGTTAGTTTTAAGGAATAATTTTTGTTTTTGTATTATCATGCAGCGACTGCCATAACTATGATATCTCAAGTTTTAAATGCCCCTCTATATAAGCCTGTGATAGGATCTCTGAAGAAATCATACATTATGCAAATGAAAACTCATGCATAGTGTAACTGTTGGAACTTACATGATTTTATTTCAATTCAGTCAGGTATTTATGTGAATTTATTAAACAAAAAATATATTTAGTTTTCATTCTTTTGCAGGGAGTGCAATATCATGAACTTTCATATAATAATGAATGATGTACATAATGTAAACTGCAACAGAAATCTGTAAATGGATGCACCTGTACATTCAGATAGCAAAGTATTGAGAAATATGTAAACATTCAATGGGCAAAATGTAGTTTTAATATAGTTTGCAAGACAGTGACATTATGTTAATATTATTGAAATTTTGAAATAATACTTAAATTACAATGTCTTCATTACAGTCCTACCCGTTTATGTCGACATCCTCGGGCCCGAGGAAATACTGTCGACATAGGCGGATGTAGAGATAAGTGTTTGGGGGGGGGTCTGAAATAAAGATACAAGTTAAATTCGTCAATAAGGGGTGACCTGTCATCAGTGAGTAGCATTTACACTTTGAGAAAACAAACAATGCAAATTTTGATTACATGAAGACAAAACCAGTGTGAAATACACTTGTATATTGACAAATTACATTTTGGTTACCTTTGTGTAATAAAATCCACAATAAAATATTGCATCAGTCACATCCTGATATGGAAAACATTCACTACGGTTTTCAATGTCGGCATAAGCACATGGTTGCATAGTTGTTATTTACACGCTTCAAGTACATGTACCTAAATTGGCCTAGATTTTGGTCAGTCTGTTCCCATCTTATTGAGGCTACCAAGGGGATGGGGCTATTCACAAGGAAATGAAAACCTGTCAACAAGTTGGTTTAAACAGTACGTGTATTTAGTTACAGAAGTCATCGTGAAAAGTACATAAAAGCGAACAAGAGATATGCGGCAGATATGATTAATGAAGGCATAATATTGTATACACTGACACATGCTAATGAGGTATTAAAAGAAAATGATTATTACAATACAATATTGTAACAATGTCAGCTCCAGTGGTATACATTTAAAATTTTTCACAGACATCTTTGCGAGATGCCCCACCCTCAACTTCCTTAACAGCCAGATATTTAGTTTCCAGAGACTGCAAATTTAATCTGCGTTTTACACTGCTGTTGGTAGCCATCGTAAATATAAATAAAGTTAAAAAGGAAATTTCACAGCACAATAAACCTGTTTTAATTACCGATCACTTTGGAAAATGCAAGAACCGATCAGATTTCATTGCTTTTATTTAAGTCACCTCGAGAGGCCAACTTTATAGGACCAAACAAAAGCCTGTTTTTTTTAATCTGACCGTGACATTAAAGCCTGGCGGCAAGATCAACTAATTATTGAACAAAGTTTGGGTCGGAACTGGCAGCTGGTCGACATAAATGATAAGGCGGGAAAATTAAAGCCTGGCGGCAAGATCAACTAATTGTTGAACAAAGAATGGGTCGAAACTGGCAGCTTGTCGACCTAAATGATCAGAAAACAAAGGATTTGTTCAAGCTGGGACCAAGGGCTTCTGTCGACATGTACATTTATTTTTTATCTCGACGTCGACATAAGCATGACAATTTTGGCAGTAATAGTAGACCAAGGGACCGGGAATTTGCTTTTTTGTCGAAATAGGTGGCTTGTCGACATAAGTGATGTTGATATAAGTGGTAGGACTGTAATAGTGAATACCACTCATAAACTGAGGTCTTGCAGTAACACATTGGTATGCACATAGTAGAGGTATTCTTTTTCCAGTTTTCTATATGATCATTTTGGCTGTGAATGCAAATTTCAGAACAATAAACATCAAAGGCATATTAGTAAAATCTAAAGTAACAACTGCACATTTGATACCAGATGCACGCCATGTACAGAACAGATGGAGAGATGCATGTATGTAGTACGTAGCTCTAGACATGGACAGCACTTCAGGATCTGCCCATGCAATAGCTAAGATACAAAATTAAGAGTGAGTGTAAACTTACCATTAAGGCCTTGGTATCAGGCTGGAATTGGTTTCTCTGACCAGGGTTGCTAACAAAAGCAAAACGAGGCATGATAATATCACCTCCTGAATTACCAAATATATTCATCTGATTCTGAAAGAAAAATATCAAACGTTATGCCAAGGAGTATGTTCACATAAATATACATAAACCACCACTCCCGCATCCTACACTATACCATTATGATTGGAAATAAGTTGAAAGCCAAAATAGTGCATCACTCTTGCAAATATAGCAATGATGCAATATATATATATATATATATATATATATATATATATATATATATATATATATATATAATTTATTTTTATTCTGATGATGACCATAACATAAGAGCAGCAAAGTGCATGCATGTTTCATGCAGGCTTAATTAAACCCGGAAACATACTACAGAGAATAATAACTAAATGATTACTTGTCAAGGAAATGTCAGTTATATTTTCCTGAAAATTAATTGATGTCTGCTTAACATTCATATCTTCCGATGATCATCTTAATAAGTACTAAGTTTCACAGTAGTCCAATCTAATCATATATTTGCAAAAAAGTTTTTAACATATAACATTCTGTTAAAGTCCAATACATTAGTAACTCTTCCAAAAAAAAAATGGTTGAAATAAAGATATATACACTATTAGAACAATATTTTAATATTACCAACAGTGAACGTTCCGTTTGCAAGGCTATGTCTTGCACTGCATTCAGGTGTGATGTGATGTGATTATGATTTTTAACGTAGCTTTAACAATTTTTCAGTCATATCGCTACGATGTCTGCAGTGTGGCAGTTTATAGTGATGTCTAGCACTGGGGCATCATGCCGCAAACATGTAGCATGATGTCCCACCCTGTCACATTATCCTGACACCAGGCCAACCAGTCCTAACACTAACCTCTTAATGCTGAGCGCCAAGCAAGGCAGCTGTTAGTACCATTTTTGTTAAGTCTTTGGTATGACTCGACCGGGGATCGAACCCACGAACTCCCGCATCCGAGGCAGACACTCTAACCACTAGGCCACTGGAGCGGTCTGCATTCAGGTGCAGAGCAAGAAGAGATAATAATAACCAGAGTGTAGTCAACAATTCAGTAGCACACCACAACTTTCCCTGCCCTTCATTAGTCATTGTATCATGCAGAAAATTAATTCAGACAATTGTTCTTGGACTCTGTTTTACTAAATATGTTTCTGCAATATTTTTCCATTATATCTGAGCTTTTAATCATTGTAAAAGTTAACATTTTAACTGATTATTATCACTAAATAAACAGCATTGTAGCTTAAATGCTGCAAAACAACCTACCTACCTAATGACCCTTCCAACTATGTAACTATCTGCTGTAATAGGGCATAACTAAAGAAATAAGAGTCCATCTAAGGGACTGATGCTCTCCTGGGCAAAATGAATTTCCAAGAATTCAAGGTGAGATAATTTCATCCTTTTAACTGCTGACTGTTAAAACCATCTCTGATATTCTTTAGTGATAACAAGAATCTGAATCAAGAGTCCCTCCACTGGACTGATGCTCTACTGGGTAAAAAGAATTTCCATGAAATCAAGATAAGACCATTTAATATTCCTTTTAACTGTCGAGTTTTCAAAACATATATTCCTTAGGGATATCGAGGCTTTCAAATTAGCTGCTGTGGTACAAATACTGGATGTCAGCTTGGCACTATTTTTATTTCAGGCTAATTAGTCATGATAAGGAAGTCTTTTAGTGAAAATATGATGTTGATATGAACATCCATTCAAGAGGAGCAGAGACATGTAACAAGATTTTCTAGGTGACTGCTGTGGTATTCATAGGAGACATTAGCTTAGCACCATTTTCATTTAGGACCATCTACACTGCATAAGAAATCTTTTGGTGAAATCCCCATGTCAATATGACTTTCCATTCAGGAGGAGTAGCAATATAAAATGTTCAAGATGGTTGCTATGGCGGACATATTGGACATCAGACTGGCACCATTACTGAAATGTAACTATATATCATAGGGAGTCTTATAGTGAAAACTTTCTATGTTGACATGATCATTTCATTCTGGATGAATAGCAATAACATGATTTTCAAAACAACTGCTGTGGTGGTCATAATGGATGAGTAAGTGAGATCAGTTTCAGTAAGGACCAACTACAGCATGGAATCTGTGACCCATTCCAAAGGACAAAAGACTCACAAGCTATTCTGGTCAATGACCAGTAGAGCTACAAAATATTCTTTAATATAATATCAAAGTTGAGGCACTATAATGAGCGAATAAAAACCAGAGATTAATGATTTCTTTATTTTTATTTATTTTATAAGCCAATGTTTTTAAAATTTGTTTGACAAAACAGTATCAGTGTCACCTTTTCCCCATCCTCTTACACACACATTCACAGGACCTTCTGAGTAGGAGATGGTGTATATAGTTCTAGAATGGATAAATCAATGGAATTATAAACTCAAATTCATAACCAACATTAGTAAATGATAAAATGTATCCTCTGTGGCTTTTAATTAAATCATCATGTTTCAAGATCATAACTTACACACACAATGAACTTTAAACAAAATTTCATCAATAGCCCCAAAACAAGCAATATATGCCATAGAGATCTCTTGTTTTAAAATGAACGCAAAACTGTCATGGATGCATCAACAAATTTCATGATACATGGCAGCAAAGCATGCATAAAACTTGCCAAAAATTAATAATGTCATTATCAAATAAATATTTCGGGGCAGATCAACATCATTTGCTCACAACTTTAAAGATTTTTATTCCAGGATGCTTTCTGTCAAATTTCAGTCAAATCAGTTGAATGCTTTTTGAGAAGTCAGTTAAAGATTTTTGTATCATTTGATCAAGTTTGAAAGCTGTCTATACCAGAATGATTTTTGTAAACGTTGGTCAAATTCTATTGAGTGATTGTGAGAAGAGGCCTTTTAAAGTTTTCATTTTTGAGTAACATCAGCCATATCTGATGACAGATGGTACGACAATTTCTTTCAAACTAAAATTACTGTAGTAGTTTTATTTATCAATTTTTGTTTTGTGACAAGAAAAAAAACCCCGATTCAGTAGTTAAAAAATGGGTGCTGACATCAAAGCTCAGTGTCAACAGTTCCAACCAACAGCTGCCAGGAACTGTGAATATATAATTTTCTGACTAACTTAAGCTGACTTGAACGGCAGGAAGCAAACATGCATAGCGGCTGACATTCAAGTTTGAATGTTACTCCTCAGCTGGTGCATGATGATAAAAATTGATGAATAAAGAAACCTGTTTCAACCAATGATAAACAAACTGCAGAAAGAATTATACATGCCATCATGCAATATGTAATTAATCCAAAATTTATGCTATACATAGTATGGCACTGATCTGAAACAGAGGCTTAGTCACAATTAGTAGTCTTAAATTTTAGTTTAATTTCCAACAATTATGTATACCTAAAATACCTGATATGCAAGTTAGTAAACGTAAATGGGCTCTTTCCTTTATACAAATTTGTGTCAAATCTTATCTAGAGGATGAATGAGAAAGCAATAAGTATCTTACATGAAAAACCTATGCATTTATGATAAATTGGGACCATTTGCTTTTTACTTGTCAACTACTTTCAATAATTTGTTTAAATCTGAGTCACAGAAATATTATAGAAATTAAACAGTACCACTTGATACAGAATAGTATGTACATTTATGCATGTGTACTAGCAGGTAAATGTAGCTGACACCTGGAGGAATATTATAGTCTTTCCCTTCATCCCCATAAGCACAGAATATGAAATATGGTATGAAACACACCTTCTAATTAGATGACAAGTATGTTATATCTCAATTACTGATCTCAAACAGCTTTAGATATATAGACTAGCAATGAAAGTGTTATAGATAGATAGAAAGACTGTCACAGAATAAGGCAAGAAATAACTTGGTTTCGACTTAGAACAATTTGATTATGTTCGTCGTACATGCGTACAACGTTACCTAGGGTGGATAATTGTTTTTTTTTAGTAAAGTGACTGAACTAACTGTATTCCGTCGTAGTTCGCTTGCGGCGAGAGATACTAAAAGCACGGTATGCACGGGTATTTTACCCTCATTAATGCTCATTCATCTGAAGATTTAAGACAAGGTTTTTATCTAACTGACACACTGGTCTTTTGGATCTTGTCAAGGATTGTACATTCTCCATTCGTTCTACAGCCATAGGGGTAAGTGTTGCATTGTTATTTTATTTGATATATGAAGCATATTCAATTTTTAATGCCATAGCATGAAACGCTGTCTTTACCATTACGTGGATTTGAAACGATGTAAACTCTTGGATTGTTACAAACTATTATTAAGAGTTTAATTTAGTAGCATGTATTTTTAGTTTTTAATTCCATTATTACGACCAGTTTGATTTTACTGTAGCTGTGTGCAGAGGGTTAGCTGTGTCTGTGTGCAGCTGGGTAGCTGTGTCTGTGTGCAGCTGGGTAGCTGTGTTTGTGTGTAGCTGTTTAGCGCTGTGTAGCTGTGCGTGTGTGCGGGTGTATGACAGAAGTACAAGATTTGTAAACTTGTGCACATGGTGGATCCATGAAGGGGAGCGTGGGGTCAATACAAGTTTGGACCAACCCAAGGATCCGGGAGAACTGTGCAATTTGTCAATTGGACACGTAAACAAGGTCAAGGTGTTTCATTAGCAAGTTTTACAAATATCTGAGTCACACGTGGATATGATTGTACAGAATGTACAAATGACTAAGTTACGAGTCATATGTTTGTTTCAACTGATTGTGGTTTCAACTGAGTACAATATCATTGTTTACATTACATGAGATTATGTGAATCTCGCTTTCATCGCTTTCACTGTTTACATTACATGAGATTATGTGAATCCTGCTTTCATCTCGTGAGATTATGTTAATATTACCTTCACATCTGAATCACGTTTTTTTTTTCACTGGCGAATGTTTGTGTTGAGTAATCGAATGAGTCGTGTGTTTGGAGTGTGAAAGAATCACTATATATATATATATATATATATTTTATCAATTCATTTCATAAACTCCATCGTTCATCACAATGTATTGTGTTGTCATTTAGTCCAAGCATCCATTCAGGTTAAATCCTGTTACAAAGACACATTCCTGGGGACAGCTGTAGCTTCCTAGCAACATATAAGAGTCCTGGGTGAAGTTCAGTGGCTGTAGCTCTTGTGAGCTGATAATGTAAACCCTAATTTATATGACCAGGAGTAGAAGAATATGCTGGAAAGATAATTCCAAAAATTATATTTGCATCTAGTTGTATTTCTTTAAATGTGCTTAACCTAATTTATTGGAATAATGAGGGTTAAGAGAAAGACTCACAGAATGCAAGTAGCATGAAATCTGCTTTATCCTTTCCATGCCTTTTGCATCCTCAATGCTTGAGCTTTTGGCCAAAGGTTGCTGACCTGAAACAAATTCATAATTTATATGTAAACTGTATATTATACTGTATTTTCACTACGATTAGAACAAAAGTACAAACTCTAGGAATATGTGACAGACAAGAACCATTTTTAAAATTGAAATAATAAATCTTGGCAAAAGTAGCCAGCAGTGCATTCATTATGGACAGCAGATTGTTCTGGCAGCCAGCTTTTAAGAAGAATAGTAATGCTGATGCAATTAATTTTTTTAAAAGAAACATTCTTTAATGCATGTAAGGACTGATTCTAAACAAAGTGGACCTGGCTAAAAACATAAAGAACACTCCTCCTAAAGGCTGATCTTTAAATAATGAAAATCAGTAGATTTAAAAAAGACATGCATAACAAAGTCAAATTTCAATGAAGACTGATTGGTAAATGTAGTTAAAACAACTGATATTTATTAAAGCTGACACATCAAACCCATACAAGATTATATCATGAAAAACCTTAAATCAAGTAAAAGCATTCAAGACAGCAAATCTGCCAGTACAAATCATATTAGACCCCCAAATTCATCATAAATCTGTAAATAAGTTGCTTCTCTAAATAGGAAGATGTTGATGATTGCTGGTTATTGAAATACTGCTGGCATACAATTTCCTCCATGTACAGTAATAGTTGTTTAAATTATATGATTCTGAACGAGAAATTCCCAGTCCAAACACATCACTGCTGCGCAACCCTGATTGATCATATCTATATTAATAGATCTAAACACCTGCATGAAATACAAGAACACACCTTTGCAATTTGAGAGCAATAAAACGTCTGGATACCTTGGCATGCACAACAGTTGCCAGTAATTCCAATCATTTATGATACATGACATAGGAACTCCAGAAAAAGAAAAAACCTTACAGGAGGATTTTTTTGACTGACCCTTATCTAACCCTTTTATGAATACTGAAAACAAAACTGTGATCTGCACTCAAACAATGGCATCTATTATTCAATAAAGTCTTAACTATCCATGCACCACAAACAAACTTGTCAAGTAACTATTTAAATTTGTGTGGTTCACACTAGAAATCAAGTTCAGCATGGATGTGACAGCTTCAAGAGAAGGTGAGATTAGGTGAAATGTATCTACCAGAGAAAGAGAGTTATGTGCTTAACTGACAATGCAAAACAAACCTATATTAAACAACCTAAAGAGGAAGCTCAACCCACTACAAGAAAGTGCGAAAATATTTAAATGAAAAAGCAGACTTCAAGTTTGTTGTCACCATAATAATTTTCATTTAATTCAAAGTTATAGCACCAACTTTCAAACGTTTGCTAAGGAAGCAACCAAGATATAAAGAATCACCAGATCATGCATGTTACATGTGGTAATACAAGTTTACTTTCATCAGTTTGCTTCTACACTTCTGCATCTACTAAATATCTGCACATATATCTTTTATTAAGATGACTATAGCAAAACAAATGTATAAGCATAAAGGATTCTATATTTATGAGTGGTAAACAGGTTCATATGTTTTACAAATAATCAGGAAAGTATGATATAATTGAACATTCAGTGAATGTGATCACTGACAAAACAAGAGGTATGAGTAGGCCTGATATTACTCACCTGATTATTTAACATTACTTTGAATTCAGTAGAACGGAAGGCAGGAAAGAAACATGTAGACTATGGTGTTACTGCATTTTGTTACTGTTGGTGCAGTATCTTGTTGTTGTTGTTGTTGTGGGGTTTAACGCCATTTTTCAGCACACGATAGGCTATACATGGCTGCCAGTATTAATGGTGGAGGAAGAACCTGGGAAAACCCTGGAAAGAACCACCGACCCATAAGAAGCTACTGGCAAGCTTTCTCACATACCCCCATTGGCCGAATCCGAGACTCGAACCCACGCAGACAGTGGTGAGCTGACAGTTATCCATAACGGAGAACGCTTTTGACCACTTGGCCACTCGGGGCCCTGTATCTTCTTGTTTACTCTCTCTCTCTCACTCTCCCCTGCTTGGAGCTCTCCCTGCTCCTGGGGACTAGGAGCTGATTCCTACATTAGAAACTGTTCATAGTAACACCCTTCAAGTATATACACTTACTCTGCATTATAAGAGTAGTTAATCTGTTAAGTCAACATGGAATCAGTAAGTCAACATGGATCACTGGGTTCCATGTCCTTAACCCCATGTAGCCCTGCACC
Source organism: Megalonaias nervosa (assembly GCA_016617855.1). Lineage (NCBI taxonomy): Eukaryota > Metazoa > Mollusca > Bivalvia > Unionida > Unionidae > Megalonaias > Megalonaias nervosa. The sequence goes on along the minus strand of JAECUM010025902.1, from coordinate 10,174 downwards.
TGGAGGGATAACTTGAAAACCACTGAGATTTGTACCCAAGGGTATTGTAATGGATCAGTGTTTAAGACATTGGACTCATGACAAGAAGGTTTCAAGTTTGATTTCTAACATTTAATTAGGTTGGATTCTCATTAATATGTAACAATCTTGCCCATAATCAAGCCTATCTGATATCCTGATAGTACAAGCTTTCACTTCAAGACTTATCGAAGTCTGCTGAGAAATATGGTCAACAGAATGTTCACAAGCTTAGCCAATCAGATATAAGGCCTCATCATTATTATTATGGATGTGACACAAAAATGAACACATCTGAAATCTTGATGATATAAACATACAAACAAAATCTGATCTGAAATACAACCTTTAGAATGCTCACAAGATCAGTCAATCTGATGCAAGATCACCAAATTAATGTAGATTGTTCTTGCTAAATAATGAACTTGTCTGCAATTGCAAATGATTGTCACAGAACTGTACACATTAAAATGCCTTTGTATTATATCACAACTAATATGTATATGGGTGTTTCTGCCATGTACATTATTACCCATGGTGTATGACTTTCGCCTAGGTGATGTTGCTTTAGTTCACTCATTGCAGTACACACAAAGCACCAGCAGTATAAGGGTGGGGGTGGGGATCATTGTAACTGTCAAAATGCCTCCCTTAGAAGGTACCAGAGATTTCACCCTAAGCAGAGCCAACATACAAATGATCCAGTGGCTTTTGGTGATTTCAGAAGAATGGAAACAACTACAGGACACTCACTCACTAGAGTTGATGACTTCACTTAAATAGAAAATCACCCAGACAACTCCTGGAAATGGAGATCATTGTGAGACAAAGAGGAGAAAGTAGTACCCTGCTTCCCACCTCAATTAATGCAGCAACTTTCTGTCAAGTCCCACAATGTGTCTTTGTGAATTTGTTTTTGATCTTTGCTCATACTAGCTGTTACATTATATTGCTGACAATTCTGTTGGTAAGTTCGAAAGATGTCACTAGTTGAGAAATGTACACGAGCAACCACCTGACATTTCCTTTCATTACATGGTATCATACTCATAATACCTTATAGGTAGCCTCATATCCCTATTTGCAGTCCCATTAATTTGATCTGGTCTGCTGAATCTTGATATCAAACAGGTGTTCGCTATAGCATATTTAATTAGCACATAAATACCATTTACAAAGTCATGTGATTCTTAGGACAATGAATATGGTAACTAAAACTACAAAGAAATGTTCACCCAGTTGTATTAATTGACAATAGAATATAGTATTGCACTTATACATGAGTAAGATCAGAATCGTCAGGTAACTAAACAATACAGATTACAACTGTCCTGAAACGTCTCATGTTTTATTTGATCACGAGGTGCAAGAAGGAAATGCTTGAATACTTGTCTTTGTCATGGTTATTCATTTTCTAACTTGTCAATTCTAATGTACATACATGTAATCAAATTTAAACAATGTATATTACTAGTGCATGCTGCTTTAGCACATTTACATCTGATGCACATTACTTTTTATTACTGATGATCGTGTAAATATTTTAAAATCCTTCTCAATGTGGGGTCCTATATTTTTTCATACAAGATCTCTTCCCCAAATGAAATAATGTTTACACATTAGTTTTGTATTTTTGGACAATGTTTTTTACAAAGCAAAAAAGTTCCATGACATATAATAATACGATTTGAATAACATAATCCATATATAAGTAGATTCCAAGTATAAGACAAAGCCAAGATATTCTGGTCAAAGAGTATCAACTTACAAGCCAGCAAATATGGCACTTTGTGAGTAATTTCAAAAATGTCTACACAGTTTTTAGTTTTTAAAAAATCAGACATGTCCGCTCCACAGACTGCAAGGAAATTTGAGTTAGTTGAGGTTGACAACAATATTTTGGACAGAATATTTCACAATGAGTTTTCAGATGAAGCTAGCATGCCAGAGTACACCAAACATGACAGAGAGCCCAAGTACTTTTGCTGCTGAAACCTTACTTTGAAAATAAAAGAAACACAAAATAAGAAAGACTCTGGAAGTCATATCAAATTTCAAGGTTAGAAATAACCCCTCATTTGAAGAAAATGGAAATTATCAGCACTACCCCTACTACACAACTATGGACAAATATTTATGAAATAATAACTATGGCTACAGTATTTGATCTACAACTGAGTTTGCTACCAGCGACACAATACTGAATTTTTGGTGCAAAGAACAGAAACTTCTAAACCACACACCTATTGAACTCCATCCAAGCTGCAGGACTGATGACACAGAAACGAGACATTCCACAATGTAAATCATCTAAAATACCCACAACAGTCAGAAAATCAAATCGATTTCATAATTTTAAATTATGGTCACCATAATTTTTTTTTTTAAGCAAGTGGAGGAACATTCAATTTGTCTATTAATATTACTGAGGGTTCAAATTCATTCAATAAATCCGATATTATTTACAAACATATGCAGCACAATGTATCATTAGAAAGCAATAGCTCCACTGGCTATGAATAAGAGTTAAAAGAATTATACATTGTTGCAATCTTGTTGAGATGTTTTAGTCAATGGGGCACAAACTGGAAATTTATTAAGAAGAAAACAAGATATCAATTAAAACTGTCTTGCTAAAAATATAAAAATGCATATTAAAAGTCTGTTAAAATGTTAGAAACAGATTCAATCTTCATTTAATTTTTAAAAATGCTTAAAATTGTCACTTTCAAGTAAAATGAATCAATAATTTCTTGTAATGAAAACATAAAAAGCACCAGAGATTGAAAGTACTGTGATGTAATGAGCTTTTTTGTAGAATGGAATTTGTTAATTACTTTTATTTTATTTAAGTTTGTCCTGAAATTTTCTTGGAAATGAAGTATGTGCTCAGTATGTAGGATGCAAGATAAAGGAAAGTTTCGAGTAAATTTTATTTCTGTGAAATACTTAATCATATTAATGCTAGGAATTACTCCTGCTGTTATATCTTGTACCTCTAACATCCAGCCCTCCCACAGACTTGAAAAATCTGTTTCATACTTTGTAGACAAAAGGGAATCAACTCTTAAAGATTACCTTCCCTCACCCAATAGGTGGCACTCCTTATGCTGAATATAGCCAGTTTAATCTTGAGCATTGCCTGAAACAGTATGTTTGCATTGCTGGAATGGGTGGGGTGGATTTACAGTGATGTGAATGGGTAAGTATTTTCTGTGAAACATAATTTATTATAACAAAAATGCCTTACTCTGTCAAATACATTACCCAATCACATTAACATTAGGAGAATAGGTATGAGGATAGAAATTAAGAGTTTCCATCCCCTATCTAAAAGTACCCTGTAGGTCAAAAGAACTCTACTTTCAAAGGTAAAACTCTCCTAATGATTGTTGACACAATCGAATATAAGAGTACATACATGTATGAGGAAATACTCTATGGGCACATGACAAGCAATAATAAACACAAATTTTCTCAGGTGAATCCAGCAAAATATGAGTGGTCATACCCAAGAATGTGTTTGTGTCAGTTGTGGCATGGCCTGGTGACTGGCTGGGCAGCAACCAAAGAACCAATGAAATTAAATTCTGTTTTATGAGGCCATGTCACGCAAATGCAAAGTGGAAAAGGTGGACTTGGCATGCCAGAGAACTGATTCCATTGTGTTTTTAACTGAGACATTATTATGAAAGGCAAGTCAAGTCTTGTTTTTCTGGCTTGACCAGGAGGAAAGCCTCTGGTATCCTGACTGGGTAGTCTACATGCACTTCAGATAGATTCAGAGAGCATGTAATAGGTTCTGTAACCTTACCTCTCTTGAAGGATCACTCAACAAGAGAAGTTGTACAATTATTTTCTCATTGCCAGTAGATGGGAGCCTGTTCTTAACAATGAAACTTGACTGCATCATTATAATGACTGAACCATCAGAACGAAAACTGTTGATAGTTCAGATCTATGCACTTACTCTCCATGTTGAAGTCAAAGCTATCAGGAAGCATGTCTTGTATTCTTCACCAGACAGTGAACAAATGGCTTGAACTTAGAAGAGTTGAGCCATGTCAAAACACACGAGAGACAGGGCTCCTGTACCAAAATGAATAATTTTTTTCCAGGAGTTTACCAGGAGATTTTAAAGAGAAAATGACAAATTTCAGAGTCATTTTTAAAGTCTGATACTTTAAGTCCACAAATTCTGCAATCTGCATGACAAAGTGCTCAGTTTGAGTGCTGAAATGCATCACTCCCATATTCTTCTTTACAAATTTGTAAAGCAGTGTTGATTTGTCTTTTTTTGCAGTTTAAAAAGACCCATCTGCTCTATGAATTTTCATCCACAAGTCAAGCCACAAAAGTCCATTTGCTTAATATCTGGCACCATTTTCACTGAAAGTACAGACTAGTCTGCTGACTAACTTGACTATGAATATATACTTCCAGTGCAGAAATAGAAAACTGACGACTATGTTGGCATACAAATGATTAGGCACGTGTGCAAAAATCTCATAGTTACCACACTCAACCATGGCTACTGATATAATATGACGATCATTGCAAAATTGTTCACTGCAAAGTTGCAGTGAAAAAATATCGTATTTTATCCAACATAATTTTTAGTCTAGCTTCTTAATATCAAATTCCATGTCATTTTATGAGAAAAAAGTAATTTTCACTGAGGTTTCCAGGATATTTTTGTTGAATTCAAATTGCATTTTGATTCCAGGGCCTCCTTAAAAATCCTGACAGTGTGGGAACCCTGCAGAGATTCGACTTCATGAACAGGGTCATTATCTCAGGTCAGGAATAATCAAAGTTAGTCACAAGACAAAAAGAACTTTAGTGTGGCCAATGCAAAGCTGCTTAAATGTGCCAGAAAACATGAAGTAATCGGTGCTAGCTTCTTGCTTTCAAAGAGAAAAAGAAAGATGCTAGCTATCTGGGGAATGGAGGTTTGTAACTAGCAGTAGTAACATTCCATTCACTGCAGAATTCAAACATTTTCTCTAGGGCAGCCTTAAGACTCAATTCAGTCCTTTCCATCATAGAATCAGAATTATCTGGAGAATCGAAGTCAGATCGGCTGGTAGAGAAGGTCAGTCTGGCTAGATAGACTGCTCCACATATGAGTGTTGCACCAGAATTACAGCTGCAACTGAGTTGGTTGGCTGGCCCAAAAGGTATGCCAGATTGCTGGTCAGCTGGCTGGCTGCGCTGCATAAGACATTATCACAGATGGTACATTCTAGTCTCGGCATCACTGTTGGAATCTGACTGCAAGGTTTCCTCTCTTCCAGGAGTTTAACAGGTGACAGGTGATATTCCCACATCCCTGGCTAAGCTACGTAAGAAGTCAGAGGTAGGATACAAACACAAAATATCTGCTCAATAAATTTATGCCTGGCCCTTGTCTCTTTGCCGTTAGCAGCTTTGCAGAACATTAGTCCACGTCTTCAGTCCACAGACAGCACAATTTGCAGGTCTTCAATGACATGCAAGACTGGACTTTATCTTCAACAACCTTAACTCTCCACCACTTCTTGCATTAAATAACCACACTGTCACAGACAATCTGAGTTCACAGGTGATTTCAGTGAGTGACAATGTACACAAGACATATTTGTTTCAAACAGTACTTGACAGAAAAGAAATGAAAGTGTCAAGGAAAACCTGAAATATTAATAAGTGACTCTGACTTGAAATGGGGTCCCAAATATAATATCAGATACAAATGATAGAGGGCTATACAAATAATGCTTGAATTAGTGATGAATATGTGCTTCAGTACAATATTTATATTCTAACATGATATAATTTGTTTGCTTCATTTCTCAGTCTCTGAGAATACCTGTTCGATCATTTGGATAGAAAGTTGAATAGTTTGGTCTGTTGTGGAAAGATGGATCTGTGCTCATAGGTGAATCATAAGAAGGTACTAGTGGCAAATCATGCTCAATCCATACTGGATTTGCCTCAAGTTCAGTCAGGTAATTATCTGCTTGTACTTGCAACTCTCCATTTCCTCTTTGGCTGATACCCATGGCTGGTTCTTTACTAAACACACTGCAGTATCTTCCAGTACATGTTGATAGCTAAGTCTGTTGAGTAAATACAAAGAGCCATTATAAATAAATTGCTTGAATATGTCTCACATAATAGTTATATATAAAAAAAATCTTTCACTTTCGGTATAACAATATATACTTTCTTTCTTAAAAAGTAACAACAACTGCTCAGCAATTGAATTAAGGCTAAGAGTATGGAGAACAGTGTACTGTGAATTTTGTGGATACTTATTTTTATGGATTTTGAGGCTGCTACAAACCATAAGTGTAAAAATCCAACAATATAGTGTTTCTTTTTTGAAACAAAAAATAGGTTTCTAAACCAATCCATGGAATTAGATACAGACAAAAACAAGAAAGCACATTAAATCTGAATAACAGATCCCATGAAAAAAATGAATTCACAGTACTACATGCTGGTACAATGTAGATAGCATATGTAGATATAGACAGAACATGACTATGAACAATACTGCCCAATGGATCACAGTGACTCTGAATTTTACCTTTTACAAGCAACAAAGTCATACATGTAATAGAAGGGGGAGGTCAGTCTTAGATGGATCAGGTGATTTGCAAAATTTGGTCTGGAATTTTGACTTCAGATCAGGAGTATTTTCATCAACAAAATTGTCAGCATGCAAATGGGGGAAAATGATTACTGAAAAAAATTACTTTTCTATATTAAAATGTATGTGTATCACCTCATCACATTAGTTATTTCATAGTAATTTGCATGATTACTGTCCCTATGTGACACACGAAAAAATTTTAGCCAAAAGTTCTTATTAGATCATTGCCTGGTTTATAATGTGGCAGTCATCATAACATTGATCTATGCACTCAGAAGATGGTGTCATTACTGGACCATTTCACTGGGGGGGGGGAAGGGGAGAACATAATATTTTCAAGTCAAATGGCATCTTTACAGGTAATACAACTACAGTAATAAATGCCTCTGTCCAGTTTGACTGCTAACACTTTATCAACACAAATCAACTGTGCAAACACGAGCATATGCTATGAATTGTCTTTCAATCAATCTATTTCATGGCTAAAATCATACTGAAAAGCACAGGTCAATTAATAGTTATCATTTTAACAAGATTAAGATAACAAATATAAAGAGAACTAACCTGAATGTTAAATTCAGCGTGTTAAAAATACTACATACAGGTGGTGCTCCTATTTTGATGTATGTCATATACCTCAGAATGACTAATGTATATATGATGTTATACCATGTGCAAAGAATTAAATGCTTTACCTTGCTGCTGCTCTTGACCAAGTAAAACTCCATAAACCTGGAGTTTTTTAATTTATTTTTCCTTGGCTTTGCTTGCTTTGCTTACTGCATATTATTTCCTAAATTACTCTTCAAAAATGAATCAGATCTGAACACTCCGCCAACTGAAATAATCAAGTTTTATATACTGAGTACAAATCCGACTTTAAATAAATGTTGCCGCTGATCACAAACATTATTAAATCTGGCTTCAATATTCTCATTCAATGCAGTGATGTGTAATAACATCTGTTCTTCAGCATGTCTCTTTGATGTACCTGATTTCAGATGAATTGGGTTGTTCTAATTTGTATACTTTATGTATGCAAATTAGCTAAATGGACTCTCCCACAGAAGAATTGGACATGACACATCACCCTAGCAACTGTCAACCAATTAAGTAATCTCTGACCACTTTACTTTTTAACTGCCTCTATTTCAGCTGTATGCCCTGAAGATAGGTTAAGCTGGGCTCTGAGAAGAATTGTTAATCGTTTGTACATACTACATATTAGAGGCAAATATCACGATGGTAAAGAAATATTGGGGGGGTGAAAAAACTTTGGTACTAAAATTCCAGAAAACTGAGGTTTTGAAACACGACCATGTCAAGGGATTTTGGAAGTCCAAAATCATGTTTTTCATGCGACACAGCATGTTTTGGCAGATGTTTGACTTGTAATACAAAAGTCATTAACATGTCCTTCTCATTTGAAATGCTAGCCATACACAAAGTTTAGTAAGCAAACTTAGCCTAGAATAAAATTTTGTATTTGGTAACTTTTCTTTATTTCTTTGTCACCATGACCTTGACCTTTCAATGGAATAAATTCTTGCTGAATGTGTTGACTTTCATTCTGCGAGACCAAAATCTAAATGTTACTTGATTACAACAAATGCAAACACATAATCTGATCTGAATATGTGGTCTACAACTAATGTCATAAGGCAAAAAATAATGTTTCTAGTCGGCTGACCATCCTTGTTTTTCGTTGCTGACCCTAACACTTTTTCCCCTAGGGGAAATTTTTTTTTTTTTTAAATTCATGCGAATTGATTTGTGCATCTAAGTGAGTCAGTTTGGCCCAGTACTTGAAGCACCTAGTACATGATAATACTAATCATTATAATATACATAATGTTTACAAAAAAAGAAAAATCCTACCTACCTACCCTAATTTGAAAACCAGTGCAATAGGAAACATACAAATATTTTGTGCGGGAGTCTAATAGTGAACTATACCTTTGACTGTTTTTAAATAAACTTCCTTACTCCAAGTGTTAATATTCCACTAGATTTAATAAAGGTATGCGACCTAGGTCAGAAGTGACAAGTATGCCCCCAATACTAAGATCCATGGGAGAGGCAACTGCATCATTAGTACTTGGAATGTTAAAACACTGAGGGCCATGGTAAAGTTGAAAGAACTTACAAATGAGTTGGAGAGGTACGACTGGAACATTATTGGTCTCTGCGAAGTACGATGGAAAAACTTTGGCAAAATAACAACAGATGAAGGGCATAAGATCTACATCAGTGGAAGAGGGGCCAAACTCAATCATGGCATTGGAGAACTGTGCTATTGTCATCATCATGTTTGTTTTTAATTTTTTAATCATATCATTATATATGTTTTTTAAGTGTTGTCAAATGTTGTAAAGCGCTTAGAGCTTCTAAAGATTAGGCGCTATACAAAGTCCTCATTATTATTATTATTATTATTATTATTATCATAAAATGCTGCTTATGGCCTTTTTTGGAACTACATGTATTGTCAAGGTTGTTCATGACTTACTCGAGTCCATTTGCAAACTGCATGTGCAGAAAAATAGCTCATATTCAATTTCTCCAAATTGTTTTCAAATTCCACTTCTCCAGCCACTAAACGGATTATTCATAAGTGTCAGTGGCATTTCATTTCCACTACCTACAGTCTCTATGACTGTACACTGCATTCAGTCTGTTGACAAAAAGGTATGGAATTGTTTTTATTATAAGTCATTCTATCGCACACTCACTGCAAAATGTTACATAATACTTAACTGAAAAATGGGACATCGCCATTACCATTATTTTCAGCCATTTGTTTCACAGAGTAGCCTTCACATCAGAGTACCATCCCCCACCCACCTGTACTGAATTGTGCATTACCAATAGCCATTAATGTTGAGGGAAAAAAAAGCAAAAGCCTAAATAAAAAATAATACCGAATTGTTACTACCGTGTATTATATTTGTGAGTAAATAAGACAATTCTATAATGCAAAACTTGCCTTCCTGAAATCGGCTCGTGTCGTCAAAATCAAATAAAGACATTCACAAACCAAAGAGAAACTGGATTTGTTCGCAGATATAATGGGGTTCTCGAGTCGGACATCCGGGTAATTGTCACGTGACAATCATCGCAACGACGCCGCCGTATTTGTTTTGCAGGGAAAGAAAGCAATCATATGTAAAATGCCTAAAAGCTGTTGTGTAACAGGTTGTACTTCCAACAAGAGGGAAAATCAGGATCTAAAGTTTTATGTAATACCAAGTGATAGCTCACGAAGAGATAGATCGTTAAATGCAGTCAGCAGAGCAAAGCTAAATCCTGACGGCAGTATCAACAAAAATAAACGCTGGTCTCCAAGATCGGACACTATTACGTTTGTTCAGCACATTTCATTACTGGTAAGTATTATGCAAATTTATATCCTTCATTTAAACCGTTAACTGATTTACTGTAAATGATGAGAAATGGAAAAAAAATTGTATTCTATAACGGGTTCTACCCCAACCCCAAAATCAATTTCGTTTGACTAAG
>JAECUM010025900.1:0-65953 GCA_016617855.1 Megalonaias nervosa | reverse complement strand
ATATATATATATATATATATATATAGAGAGAGAGAGAGAGAGAGAGAGAGAGAGAGAGAGAGAGAGAGAGAGAGAGAGAGAGTATTTTTTATTTGTAATTAGAATTTACATGGTTAGAGTTGGATATTTAAGGGTATATAAAATTGTCAATATATCTTCTTCTTATAATTCCATATTTCACAATTCCTTCAACAATATATTTTCTAAATAACAACAGCAATGAGTTTTGTTTATTCAAATATCAAGTTTAAATGTACAGATTAAAGAGGAATAGTTTATCGGTTTCAAACTTCATTCTGCTTCTTTCTGTATTCATTTATATCTGTTTGATAATAGCAAATATTCGAATTCTTGATGATATAGCAAATTCCTATAATGAAGCATTTTTGCCTTAAATTTCTTTATTTTTTAAAATTTTCTTTTGTTTCTCGTAATTGTGACATCTTTTACTGTTATAGACACTTGTGCTTGTTTTATTCCATTGATTTTCACTGCCGTATTCTGTACAAAATCTCTGCAGCATTTAAATAAAATCTGTTTAATAATTTATCATTGTGAAATATTATGTTTGTAAATTGATAATTTGGTATATCATGTGCGAGATATTACCGGTATATCGGTTTCCCGCGGTATATTTTCCAGTGGTACGTACCACAATACATTTTCACTGTACTGGTACATAAATAGTTTTCGTAAGTAAGGAATGAACGGAAATGTCCGAATTTAATGATATTGACAGCATGCTTTTATCTGTCATGGCAAAATTATTCAACGATTTACTAAACAGTTTCATCACATATTTGATTTTAACGAACTGGTTATCGAAATTCACGAAAAAATTACGTGTGTAAGATCTTCAGATTTCATCATTAAGATGAAAGAATGCTCTAAAGTCTGACGGGTGAAAGCATAGTAGAATTTTGATTATCTCCATCTTTCTGAAAAATCAAAATGGGATGCTTCACGTCATTGTTTGCAGATAAATGTATATAAATCTGATATGGGCAATAGCTACTTTAAAAGTTTCGCAAAGAGGTTTCACAGCCAAAGGGTAAATCGTAGCCTGTAAAAATCGAAATTACGTCAGTTTACAACAGCATATATGTAGAATTTGAAATAACCGACATTAATTTCTGAAATCATCAAAACAAAAATCAAGGAAAATATAGACAACTACAGAACCCTCCCCAAAAAGCAAAATAAACCCCCACTCATCCCATCCCCTAGAGCAAAATAAAATAAAAACAAAACAAACATCCAGAATGATATTGCAGCCAATGATGTTTTCCATCCCACCGACACAACCCACTCCCTAAACTATTCGTGACAGGTACCCTGCTCTGTGATAAGAAATATACGTGCGATTCATTAAGTCCAGCTGAGAAAAGTTGTTGGCACTGTTATTCATGAAGAAATCTACCACTGCCATTCACTAGAAATAAATGGCAAAAGATATCTTTCTCTTCCCCATATAGGAGCAGAATATTACAGTTAATATTGAACAATTTTCTGAATAATTTAAACAGTGTGCGCGACGTTGCTAAACCTATAGGACACACTTAAAGAAAGTCCATTTTCAACTTGAAACACGTGTCCGCACTGGGTTAAAATGTCTTCGTTAGACATTTTAATTGGATGGAACTTTCCACTCTGTTACTTTGAACCATAGTCACAAATTAACGAATTATTTATTCATTTACTCTTTTATTCAGTTTCGATGTTGTGGTGTAGATAGATATACCGATTTTCGTACACTGCCAGCCAGGAAGTGGAATGTGAAAATAGAGATGGACATCATTGTTACTGGGAAACAAATTCCATCTGCCTGTTGCCAATTTAAAAATGATGTCACTTGTGTTCTTAGACCAAATAGCACAACAGCCTTTATTGAGAAGGTAGGTATTAAATCCTCTGGAAGAAATGTTTCACGAGTAGTGCGGTTCTCTTGGCGATTTAGTCGTGAGCTGTTGATTGGCTTCGATTATTTTTTCACTTCAGTAGCATTGAGGGTCCATTATAGATCCTTATTAATAATGTGATCACTTATTACAGTTGCTCAACATGTCGACCTTAATCAGGTGCAACACTCACAATCACTTTCTTTTACCTGAACAACTGTGATGTAATTATAGAAACTCTCTGTCTGAGGAGCATTTTAATCTCAAGCAATTGTTGGTTCTAAGTGCTTAGCACCATCACCACGTTCATAAAAAGAAACCGATTACTCCACTGAATAATGTCTGAAACGATTATTTTCGTCTTCGCCCAAGAATTGTTACACAGACAAGTGCGTCATTGTTGAATAACAGTCGAGATCTGTTTTGTCTAAGCTGACTTAATATTGGTGCAGCATATTCGTTGGAAAATGTAACCAGCGCGAATTCATCGGTGAATGCCACTTCCTCCTTGTAAAACCAATACCTGAGTGTTTTTATATCGGGTCGTGCAGTCAAAGATCTGCGTACTAATTTTTTAACGCCAAGCTGGCCTCGAGCTTGTATTGGCACATCAACGTGATCCCAGCGGTTGATTTCTTTTAGTCTCTTAAAAAAGTTATATTTCAGTGTGCACGAGGGTTCATTTACTCCGTTTTCATGCAGATATGCATCGACAGGAGGACTAAAATCACTGTCGATGTTGATATTACTGGTTAGCTGATCCAAGAACCAGTCAGCAAATTACTCAACCTCATCGCCAGTCAGAATCCATTACTTTTGTGCAGCGATAAATCTAATCTTTAACTCAATCGCCGAAAACGGTTAAGTACCCGTCAGGATAAATGTTTAAGTCATTCGACCTGAATTTCATCTCCGGAGATTAATTATGTTGATATTGTATATTTGTAAAATTCGCCAATGTCCTTTTTGTCCGTAGGTGATATTAGTGTTACAAAATCAAGACCATGATCCCGCTTATCGTTAATTAACATTCCCATTCGACCTTTACTTTCGGTTGTCATAAACAAGTATGATCTGGACTCGTGCACGCTTAAGGAGTGAATTTTGCTTTATCAAAACCAGTTTGTTCCTCTTCTTCTCAGATTTTTATTCCTTGAATTTTGGCTTCATAGAGTTACTACGCGTGACGGTAGGGACACATTTGTGATTTGTTCAACCCATCACTGACTGCATCCACGTAGTCTTTGATAAACGCAAGTGATTCGTCAACTTCGTTGATTCCCCAAACTTCATTGATCACTGACAGCGCTTCTCAGCCTCAAAACATATCTTGAATTTCCACCATAGACGATTGTAATTTTCCAGTTTTAACTTAAAACATCACAACCTTGTCTGGTGTTGTGTATATCTATAATTTTTGTAATTTTTATTCATGGCTGTAAATTGTAGTGATTATCTATATCTGGATTTGGTGTACGTGCATAGGGTCTATTTCAAGATCTTAAAGAACGTAAAATTGCGTAGGATCGATAAATAGATGATTACGTATGTGTTGACAGTTATTAACAATATAGTTGTTAGTAAATATGTTCACAAGATTCGGCCTGTCTCCCACTGGACAAATCGGTCAGGTGGTATCTTAAAAGAATTAAGTCAATTCCCATTAGATAGTTTACATCAAGTGAGTTCTTCTACGATTATGGAAATATGCCATTTGTCACGCAGATGGTATTGACAAGAGGCGAGTTTTAGCTTTTTCGCTTGTATATAAGTAATTTGGACTGGGCAGTTTTCTTATTCTTATTTACTGTGTTGTTGCTGTTGTAACATCAAGTCCTCAGACTATTTAATGTTGTATTCAGATATTATTTGAGAAAAAAAGTCTGTTTGGTATATTCAGTGGAAATAGAAAAAGTTCGTTGGGCTATAATATTATTTTGAATCTATTGTGAATTATTCAAAGGAGTTCCTGACAACGCCATTTTGACATGTTGGGACTGTTGGCGGACAAGTACGTTTTTGGACCTGAAACTGATACGGAACCTTTAATTCTTTTCGACTTTAATAGAACTATTCATGATTAATTTTGATTCATTGCATAGTACTGTAAGTTTCTCTTAATTTTTCATTGTATAACTTTCATAATTAAATTGTTTGTCGAGTTTTACAAAATCTGTTGGTTTTGCTCCTGTTAGTTAGTTTATGACCATAGAGTCATAACACTGGGTCAAAGTTAGAACGGCTGATAAACTCGGGCAAATCAATATTTCAAATTATATTTTGATTGTCCACCTCAGATTTTCACAGTTCTTTGATTCGATCTTAGAACACAAACTCACCCGGGATACCGTCAACAAAAACCAGGCTAGTTAACTCAGTCAAATCTGCTTTTGTGACAATCCTGCTCAGATCCACATCATTACCGCGTCACTGGGTGGTTGCGAGTCCATAAATATCAATAGGACATTATTATTTAGAAATGTAACCCGTTCTGTTACTAATTTTACACATTCCTACATGCGTGTCAATAACCCACATTCGGCCACTAAAGCTCATTTCTACATTCGTGTCAATAACCCACATTCGGCCACTAAAGCACATTTCTACATGCGTGTCAATAACCCACATTCGGCCACTAAAGCTTTGCAGCAACAAAGTTGTGATGGAGAGGATCACACCAGTAGATTTATAATCTGCGTGACCAGAGCCAAGACGTGCTTTAAAATACATGTCCTTTACGGAGTTTTTTTAAATAGGTCTAGATGCTCGAAGTTAAAGTAACAAATCGGGTACAATACAGAAAGTCGTGCTGGGAAATCGGTAAGCCCGTGTCGACAAACTTGTCTCGGTCCAGGTATATCAACAGCCGATGATATATAGGCACGATGTGATAATTGTCAAAGTTAAGTAAAATATTTTCGTTGGGTTCTTTGCAGCGACACGTTGCGCCGCAAAATTAATTCCTTTGAGATGCGGATGTGTGGGTGTGTTTGTTGTATAAAATCATCGATGTCTTCGTTACGTTCATGCATCACCAATTGTCGAGCAGCTGACAAATCGATGCGGCCTGATTAATGACTTCTGGTGCTTTGTTGTCTGCGCGAACGGATCCCACTAGTGTTTCCAGTCGATCCACAAGTTCATTTACCCGTTTTTGTCCACAGACACGCACGTGAACCCAGAATTAAACCATTTACGTCTTATAAAACCTTTATTTCTATCACGTTTGTGTGCACGACCACTAAGACCTCGTCCTTGTTTAGGTGGTTCTTGGGGGAGATTCTCTGATGCGGAAAGATATTGTTATTCTTTATGTCCTTTGGTAAGCACGTCTTTTTTCTTAGACGCCCCTTAACTTTTTTTGTAAATATATTTCAAAAGTCTCTTTAAAAGTCTTTAATTGGCACTGGGCATGTGTTTCGCCTATCATTGAACTAGAAAGTTTGTCAAACACAGGGTACAAATGTTCTTTAATTGGCACTGGGCATGTGTTTCGCCTATCATTGAACTAGAAAGTTTGTCAAACACAGGGTACAAATGTTCTTTAATTGGCACTGGGCATGTGTTTCGCCTATCATTGAACTAGAAAGTTTGTCAAACAGAGGGTACAAATGTTCTTTAATTGGCACTGGGCATGTGTTTCGCCTATCATTGAACTAGAAATTTTGTCAAACACAGGGTACAAATGTTCTTTAATTGGCACTGGGCATGTGTTTCGCCTATCATTGAACTAGAAAGTTTGTCAAACACAGGGTACAAATGTTCTTTACTGCTTATTCTTTTATATCAAGTCCACTACATGTATATCCATGAAGGCCATTCCATATAGAGGGAACTCAGTTGCGTAACTGCATGTAATTGAGACTGTAACAGATTATAAATTCATCAGTATTTTGTTATTTTCGATGCAAACTGTATTGGATCTTTATAGATCATATACTGTGCTTGATTATTAAATTTCGAATTGGTGATTTCATTGCCACTGTTATGTACTCGAGTAGTTGTGCTTTTGCGTTTGGAACAAGTGTCTATCCAACCTCCTCTTCTAAGTCCTCAAACTGTTCTTGTATGCCTGCTAATTGTATTGGTGGAACCCTAATTAGACCATGTTTTTCTTCTAAATGTCATATTCATGTCTTTAGATTGTATGATATGTTGCATGAAAACTAGTATCACAAATCCAATTCGAATTCAAAAACTTAAAGGTAGATCAACAGTCTTGTGAACTTGTGTTCTATGTTGGGCACAGAAGCTCGCGTTTGTGAGAAATTCCAGATCCAACGGTCGTAGACGCTTAGGGATCCGAATGATCAGCAAAGTAATTTGACTCGGACCCCCATTTAAGATATGGTCTAGCACCAATACCAGCAAGTTGAGCAAATGTGACTTACTGTATTCGTAGTGATAAATTTTGCCACATAGTTCACACTTCCAAGGCGTGCACATTGATTGCATCCCAATTCCGTTTAACATTTCATATAAGAATTATATTCCTTAAAAGGAAAACTTATTTATGAATTCCCGGTGTTCGTTAATAATACCGGTGGTCTATCAAATTATACTGTATTGGATGATACTTAACAACATTCCATTGATTAATTATAAATGATGCTGTACCAAAAGTAGTAATATAACACGGCAATTTAGTGTCTCACTAACAAAATATTTTACCACGTGACAGCCTCCGAAGTTTGGTAAGAAAACAATCTTCCTGTGCAAATAAAATTTTCTTGAAGAGGTTATTTCGTGAAATCACAACACATTTACCGTGTCTAACATGCATCACATCAACTCGAAACTCGCCATCTATTGTGTGCTCACATCCAAGAATTTCAAATGTTTTATGGTTCTTGTCTTTAAACTTGTATCCCGCTACAATCTTGTTATCACCCTCGAGTAATGACTCTTTGGGTTCAGTATCTTTAAATCGAAAGAACCCTACACACAAATGTCTACACTTTCTAGGGTTTTAATCATTTCCATATATTCACTGTCATGACAAATGAATTTATTGTTTTGCATACGAATGATTGCCTTTTGTTGTTTCAAGGTCATCATATTCATTTCGTTATATGTCCTAAGTTGTCCAGTCAACGACAGCGACTTCTTTTACTCCTGCACAATATTAAATGATGCTTTTCAGGCTTTTTCATAATATTTACCAAATGCTCATCGTTGTTGTTTCAAGATAATTTCTAAAATGATTAATTTATCAATATGCTCCTGATAGTGTTTAATTTTAATAAGTGATACCAAATGTATGGTGCATTTAAGCGAGACAGCGATTTAGTATTTTCTGTAATATTGGGCACACTTCAATTATATATCCATCAATCCTTTCAAAATTGTTATGTATATGTTTGTTGTATGTTTAAGTTTTGTCCATATTTGCAAATTGTAATAATCATTGGTAAACAACATATTACATATCTGATTTTTCTCCATGATTGTTCATTATATGTTAAGATAATGGTCATCTGTAAGGTATAAATTGGTCATTAATTTAGTTTCAGTTCTAAACCCATTTATTTAAATTATGTATTGGAATTAGAAAATGTTCATTTGAATGCTAGACTAAAACACTGTCTTAGATTCTTTGGGATTTAATTCACATTGTTGGAAGTTATTCTTAAATTTTCATTTTATAACTTAGAGAATTAAATTATTTGTTGCAAGTTACTAAACTATTTGGTTTTGTTACTTAGTTTAAGATTATAGAGTCTTAAACAAATACTATACGCATCAATCTGTGAATTTGTCGCCATTCATATATAACGAAGGAAATTGTTTAATATAACAATATTGTCTCTCAGTAAAAGGTAATCTGTGCCAGTATAAAATATTCTCTGCCACGGAAAATATTCGCAGACTAACTCTGCCATAGAAAATATACACAGTTTACTGGCGATCAATAATCCCCTTTCCACAGTCGCACATAAATTTGTAGCATAACAAGAATAAGTACTATTGGGCTGACTGGAAACTTCGGTTGTGTATGTTATGCAATAGTGGTCGCCCTGTTAACCAGGCGAGCGTTGATGCAAATCATTGTCTTAATAAAGAACCTTACAGACGTTTGTACAAGTAGTACGCTAATAGGATTTATATTAGTTGCTGGCTATATGTCACAGTATTTTGCCCCAAATGACTACCCTTTTTTATGGGCACCTGCTGGTAAATTTCACAATCCATGGATTTGTATGCATACATATGTGACTGAGGACAAAGTCACGTAGTACAGACAGAACTGATCTTAAGCAATATCATAAATCTAAAATAACAATTATCACTCTACTTCCTGGCTTTCAGTTAGGAAACTTACGATTGTGTGATACAAAGCGCACATACATGCATGTTCTCATTAATTTATTCGCATTTTAAGGAAAACATTCTTTTTTTAAAATTTTGCAGAATAAATTAATGCACCCATTATGGAGATGTGGAACGGATAATACATCTAGCCATAGCGGTGACATTCGTCGCTTTAGCTGTTAATAATTAACGTGCTGTTCCTACAAGAAATTATTATTATCATTATTATTATTATTAAAGGGTTGTTACCAGGTCATGAAGAATTGGGTTACAAACAATGCGGACGTACTGACCGGTGTTGGGGCCAGCATTTTGGTAGTAGAGGTACGGTGCCACTTCCTTAGTTTCTACTACAACTACAACTGTTGCTACTTCTACTACTACTGCTATCATTAGATAATATTTCTGCTGCTGCACAATAACTAATACTGTATACTTCATCTGAAACAACAACTGGCATTGTTGCTACTTCTGCTACTGTTCCCACTATCTTACTGTTACTGCAGGTACCTCTATTCTAAATCGTTTCAAATTCTACGTATATTCCTATTCCTTCCTCTACGTCTACTACTATTCATATTCTGTTGCGACTCTAAGTCCAACAATTTAAGTAAAGTTCTACAAACAATTTATTTCCCTTAAATAAAAAGTGAATGTTTAAAAGACACTACAGTATTGTAAATTAAATTCCTAATAATCCTAAAATATTCTCTGACAATGTCCAAGAATATTGAATGTTCCTAATGATTTTCAATAGTCTTGAATGCCCTGATATACAATTAGTCTTCAAAGTCGTGATATACCAATGATACAGTCCGGAATGTCTTGAATGAATTCACAAAAGTCCAAAGGAATATATTTATCTAAGGTCAATGGGAACGTTAGTAAATCCAACTAATGATTTAAAAATAATAATTTCTCTCGAATTATTTTAGATTTTAACAACACATTTTAAGCTCATTAGATTTCTAGAGACTGATCTATGACAAATGAATAATTGTTACAAATCTCACAATATGTATACATTTTCACTTGAACAACGATGCCAAAGAATGTTCTTACATTCTAACCAAACACCAGTTTAATTGTAAAAAAGGCTTGGCCTTGAACTCAAATCTTTATAACTTATAATCATGCAGAAATTCAAGTATGGGAACACTTCATTGACAAAACTCAGTCACGGACAAAATCGAGTAAAGAATATATATTGAATATACAGAACAATTTTCCGAATGCTACTGTCGCTTCTATTGAGGTTCCTTATGCTCCTTCTTCTATTCATGTTCCAAGCTATACTTCTCTCTTATTGTTTTTCCCATTGCAACTTCTATTGCTGTTTTTGATACTATTTCTATTACTATTGTTTTTGCTATTTCTCATACTACTCTATCACTATTACTGTTTCTGATGATATTATTATCGCTGTTGCTGTTCTTGGTGCTACTTCTAGCGCTATTTTAAATCATAATGCTAGTTCTACCCATATTCCTGTTCCTGATAATACTTCTACTCCCATTTATGTGTCTGCTGCTACTTCTGTCCCTATTGCTCATGCTACATCCATCTCTATCCCTGTTCCTGATGGTACTTCTAACTATATTTCTGTTTCCATGCTACTTCTACTCCTGTTTCTACTGCTACTTCTATGTCTATTGCTTTTCCTGATGCTATTCTTTGCCTATTGCTTTTCCTGATGCTAGTTCTTTGTCTATTGCATTTCCTGATGCTACTACGTTGCCTATTGCTGTTGCTGATGCTACTACTTTACCTATTGCTGTTTCTGATGCTACTTCTTTGCCTAGGTCAATGTTTTTAATACCCCATGATTTGACTATTTTACCCTGATCGTCACACGTTAGTGTATGTAGTATGGAACAATCAAATATAATTATAACGCTTGTGTGAAAAATTTTACTTAGTCACTTTGACGAGCATAAAACTATGTTGCCGTTATTAATATTTAGGAAATACACTTATTAGTTTCTGAACAAACAGTTACTGCACCTTTTGATCACATAAACGAATCACAAAGCAGAATCAGACAGTAATTCAGTTACCTGTTTTTTTGTCATAACGCATCAGGTTCTTATATGTCCGCTTAGCCGCCGATGGTTTTCCATTTCAATCACCAGGGTCTAACTCTCCTGTGCTAATTATTTTATCTTGTTGGGTATCAAATGCAGTTTGTTACTAATCGTACTGAGACAACGTTGTTCAGCCATGAGCTCTGAATAGACACTTATTCGCGAATGCAGATGTGAAGAGATGATTTTACCGGTGCCGCAAGTCAAACCGGTTACTTTTGCTATGGCTCCAAAAATTCCTTTTGGATTACACATAATAGCTACTGGAGTCTGGTTTCCAGACACACCTAGAACAACGATATCTGATGAGGCTATTCCGCAGATAACATCATACATACACGCTTGCATTTCACGAGTAGCGCGGTTCTCTTGGTAAAGATATGGCGGCGATCACGTTTGGTGCTTCTGTAAATAATCCCTAAACAACATCACCAAGACCATTTCCGTAATATATCGCTGAAACGGGCTTCCTCTGTTAACAACACGCACGGGAATCACCGTCGATGTAGGACTGTCATTATCCTTGATCATATCAACCTCTGATGAGCAGTTGTATTGACAAGGTCTCAAAGCACATATGTAACGTGTGCCCGTCCTGTGTCCGCAAGGGTAAAACGAATATGAGCCTACTGGCCATTATGCCAGATCACTGGGAACCTCAGTCGAGGCAAACCCAAACTATAAATGACCCTGCGAGGCTTGCGTTGTTGAGGGTGAAGCTTCATAATTACCACTGATATCCACCCATTTCTGTTGAACCTCGTCGTGGTGATGATCTTGACAATGTCTAGCGCAATAGTGTAACACGTACCGTCTGGTTCTGCACGCAGAATTCGTTGGTCCTCTGTAATTGATTAATATCATGAGGCCGATCGAGCACTGTTCTCAAAGATGACTGTACAGTATCATCCACGTACGTCTATCGGTTCGTTAGAGATTGCTGAACTAAGTGTAGGGTCGTTTACGTGTATGGTAATTTTGGAATCGTGCTTGGACACCAGTGAGACAGCTCTTCATTGAAGCTCGTACACTCTAGGGGAAATTCCAACAGTCTTCCAGGTACCTTCTCGACCGCCCTCTGACGAAAACACCTCGAGTTATTCTCAGGAAATCCATCTAATTTGCACGATCTATTATTAAGCCAACTGCGATCAACTCACCACGATGCTAGTCCGGTGTCGAATACACGCAATTTCCTTGCTGTGATTGGTTTAGAAAAAGTAACAAACTTCTAGATTCGTTGAGGCGATCGTGATAATCGAGGTGATCCTGGTGGTTGTGTTTGCAGCAACACGCTGCATCTTGCATCGCATCATTTATTTCGCGAAGAATGCCTTAGAATTCATTATTGGTGTACGAACATTTTTCGTTACATGCATTATCGATATCTTTAAAAAGTCCATGCAACAACTGTTGACAAATCGATGCAGCCTAAATATGTTTTCTGTTGTGTTGTTGCCCGTGTAATACGATCCTACGAGTGTATCCAACCGATTCAAAAGGTCTTGATAGTTACAGTTTATCAAGGCCTTTTCCTTTCTTCCATTGTTGCTAGATTCACCTCTTTAGTTTCTCATCTTTTAGCCATTTGGCTTTTTTCTTAGCACAGAAGGTATTTTTTGGAGTGGGTGGGTGGATGATACAATTTGGTCGGTGTATAGATTCAAGTGTTTCTTCTGTTTGTTCCAGTGCAGGTGCATGCGAGCCTTTGTTGCTGTTGCTCCAATGCACGTTCCGCTTCTTATATGGGTATCAGTCTCCTTTTTTCTCTTGGGCTGGTACGCGTTACCTTCGTCAATAACAATTTCTTTAGTACGAAATGCTTTAAGTATGTCCAATATAATGATACAACAGCGCGCCAATGGCTTGTTTAAACCCAGTACTTTCCCGGTATATGCACGTGGTTTATGCATCTTTTATATTTGGTGGTTTTTTCAACACGTATTGTTTCCGTTATCGGATAAGCGGCATTTAATGGTTATACAATGATCCACTCATGACCTGCTAAACGTTTTGCGGTTATGTTTCCACCAGCAATAACTGTTACATGGCTGGTGATAATCAAGTGTTCCTCTGATTACTTCGTCAAGTTCTTTGTTGATATTTCTCCATCTGCGCTGACAACTGTTCATTTGCTTGAGCTTTCCTGCACCGGACATACCATCTGTACGGTTGTTTCGCAACTTTCCTTAACTGATCCGAGGTTTCACGCGTGGGATTAATAAATTTCAACTTTTCAGGGTTAGTGGTACTATATCAACTAGTGTTTATGAAGCTTTCTACCGCTAAGTTACTTGCTTGTCCGGGCTGGAATTCAAAACCTTTAACTAATCGATGAATTACAACATTTCGAGGCTAAGCTTTATGTATTTTGCCATGTTGCTGGGGATGACTTATTGGTGCATTGCTACTGCTTGCATTATTACGTGGTTATCAGCCAACACGAGTTATTGAGCACTAGAGGAATTATTGTTCTACTTGGTGTACTTTGCAGATTTAGATCCCATGTGCTGTGTGCAGCACCTTGTAGGCCCCAGTGGCACGATTACGAACATTTTCATTCGTGGACGGCACGCTGAAATCTTCACTGCAGATATAACAATAAGTCGCCGCAGAACTCATTTATATCATCACGGGTCATGACCATGTCTGTGGACGAGTTGCGCTTGTCGTTCGATCTATTCAGCTATGACATCAAGCAATTTAAGAAAAGATCTACCGTGTTTGGAAAGCTAGCGCTCTGGGCGCTGTACAATATTGGTGGCTTTGTTTGCCCGTGAGATCTGATTACAGTCAATCAAAGATCTAAAGGAACATACCGCAGCTTGCCTTTTATTTATACGACCTCAAGAGCGTCGGGAAGCGAAGCTTCCTTGGGAACGTTTATACATTACATGTCCGCGTAAATCACGCACGGAGCTTTCATGTTACGTTGCATCACGATAAATTTCAAATGCTTTTACCCGGTTCTGGCATGACTGAAAGCTGCAGTTTTCCACTAATGCCGTTACAGTAAAAGTCATGTCCGTCAAGCTGCTGCTGGATGATAAATAAAAGCAGGCATCATCGACAAGGAAAATTTGTTTTACCATGGTACGTATTATGTCGGTTAAGCAGCTAGGGAAGATCGGTTAAGCAACTAGGAATGATTCTTTATCATTAGGTACTGAGATAATGGTTCTGAACCAGTCATGTCACTCAGGAGCAACTTTTCAATATGGGTCCGCCCACGTTCATCATTGCTTTGCACATATGAGGGTAGTGCAAGCGGATGAAAGCTTTGTCACAAGCGTACACATTAACACCACTATTGGGGTTAAGTTCTTCAAAGTTTTGAGTTTGAACTAAGTAACCTGCCCATAAATTGTATATCAAGAAAACTGTGTTCACCCAAGTATTCCTGGTAATTCTGCGGCTGTTCTATGTAGTCATTTGATGATTGTAGAGTGATCGCGAGCCCCACGCGAGTCCCCAAGCGAGTCCCCATTCTAAACAGCGGTTGTCGTCGTATGTCACATTTATCGCTGTCCTTGTCCTTTCATCCACCACAAATTCTTTTTCTCTCTCACTCGAGATTTCTGCGTAGTTTTTTTCCGTTATGTATGAGAACGGAGGGCGAACAGAAAGCAGAAAGGATTTCAATGCAATTGTGTACCATATTCAATTCATTTAGAAAACAGGGGTTATAAACACTTTTTATCGTTTTTTTTCATATTTCATCATTGATCTAGGATCAATAGCACACGGTTGGGAGGATGTTTATATATGCGTATTATTGCGCCATGGGCGGATCACAATTTGACATAGCAATAATAATGGCATATCAGTTTGCTTTATACCAACACTTTAAATGCCATGTTACTTTTGATGTGTGTGTGCATATATATATATATATATATATATATATATATATATATATATATATATATATATATATATATATATATCACGGTAATTCTTTAATATAAAAATATTCTCAAACCAACCCTGCCGTAGTCAGTATACACTTATTCTGCCACAAATAATATAAAATACTAACTGTGCTACACAGAATATGAGACAAAATGTAGCGGAAATCAATAATTTTATTCCTGCTGTAGTATTTAGTCGCACAAACAATATAATATCTCCCCAATATACTATAAAAGCATGACTGATTTTGTTTTGCAAAATCGTTTAAGTGATTAAGGGTGCCCAATATACTATAAAAGCATGACTGATTTTGTTTTGCAAAATCGTTTAACTGATTAAGGGTGTAGTAATAGTATTTTTAGAACCAAAACCGAATTTCTCAAAAATTAATATCAGCTACACCGTTTAACGCTAGCTGATTTTTGCCATAGCGTATACACCAGCGTGTGAATATCAGGTTAAAAATAGCGTATACACCAGCGTGTGAATATCAGGTTAAAAATAGTGAAGTCATGGGTGTAGACTGTGTTGATCTATATCAATACTTGAAATCTAAGCCGTGTATTAGGACACTACTGAGTGAGGATGGCTTGAAGTCATTGTTTCCCAAATTTCTTAAGACCTCAAGATAATAATTCTTGTCAGCCCTGGGGTTCCTTAAGGAGGTGATAAATAATCACAAATAATTTTCTCTGAATCAGATAATGATGACTCAGTTAAGAGACTTGCATTGTGTCTCTTGCTTCACATTCGTATGACTGATCAACGCTTTTCAAACCGTATATTACTGTTTTATATAACGTATAAAACACAACCCAAACATATAATACACAAAATGGCCAAACACATATAGGAGAATATTTCAAAAATTACCTATGTTAACAAAGTACAGAGAGGTGTATTTTGCGAAACCAATACATGCTACAATGAAGTCTCGTGAACACTCTACATTATGACGCCTGCCCCAAGTAATTAGCTAATTCGCTCGGTCTGAGAAATACCTTCCAAACACCAGTCTCCCATACTTCTACAAATATTCAATCACATTGAGGTTTGTTACACTAAGAAGTAATTTGTATTTTAAAATAAATCTATTCATCAATATGCCAATGATATATGTATATTGATCAGTCTCTTGTACGTTTCTAACATCAATAAATGGAAACTACTATGAAGGCGTTCTAAGTTCTTTGTTGATTTACCTCATTGGATCGTAGCACCGTGTTATCGCTAATATTCATCCGCTTGAAACTTGGCTTTAGAAGCAACTCTGTTGCATATCTCATGATAAGGTCAAACTCAGCACTTTTGTTTTCAGTGCTCGGTTTTATATTCATTTCAATATCATGTGCAAATTTACTTACCTTCACTGTCTTTCATTTTTCAGTTAATTCTGGTTGTGCTTGCATTCGTAATATGTTGTACGATACGAAAGAAAACGTATGAAAACGATGAAGACATGGATCTATTACAGCCTTATAAACTGCCGCATGCGCATCTCCAGTCACGTAATCAGAATCTGTTTTATCCTGGTGACGTCATTAGCAACCCTGTGTATGAAGGACCCACATTCTATGATAGCTCAGTAGAAATATACCCACAACGTCAATCGAGAGAACTATTTAACCATTATAACCAACCTACAAATGTCTACGATGCGTTTGCTCATGACAAGGACACATACCACGGCGCTCTGAGTCTGAACGAATTTCATGAGGAAAGTTCCCCAAGAGAACCGTCAAGAATGTCATTTAGGTCACGACATTCAAGTGACGTCATATATGCAAAAGTCAGGAAGAGAGAACTGAACTTGCAGAGCAAACTGTTGCCCTCAGGAGCTGAGGGTACCTCGGAGCACCCACGTCAGACTACTGCTGAAAAAAGCGATTCAAGTGAAGTAAAAACACATGAGAATATATCTTTCAATTTGTATTCCTCAAATGTTTAAAAATTAAGTTTAAAGAAAATAGAGGTAATACCTGGCTTGCTGTGAGACAACGTGTTATGTATATGTAATTTAATTACTTGTTTGTTAGTTTCAGATTTTTTATTTTTATTTTATTCCATTACATGTTACTTTGTAATGAACATTTTGTCTACTGGATTTGTTTTTTTTTTTTAGAAATTCAATTCAGTTCTGTTTGACATGATAAACAGCCAGTAGTTTGAAACGTTGTATCTTTTGCTGACCTAGATTCAGAACCAGTGTCAGGTTTGGAGTAAACGCTTTTTTTTATTATTCATTTCTAGAGTAAGAATCATTGAATTTTAGCTAAGGTAACATTTCTACGGTGTTCTGTAGAGAGGTGATCACGTGACTCCATCCGGGAATCTGTTTTGCGTTTTAGATAGTCTTATAACTCATTGTTATAAGAATAAATAGCCAGTTGTGTTTTATACCTTTGAAGCTCAAAGGTGTTTTGTTGTGTCCAGTTTGAGTTAAATTTTTCTAGTTTTTGGAATTAGTAATTTATTTTCCCTGGAAAATATTAGTGCTCATAAGAATTCTTGGACAAAAGCATTTATCGAAATTTATTTCAGACATTCTAAACTAGAAGATTATTTCTTTGTGATTCAACAAAGAACTGTTGACACATCAGGACAAAGCAGACCATCGAAGACGTCATCGCCTTCCATCTTGGAATTTCATTTGGATTCGAACTGTGATTCACTTAGGACTTTTATTTGATAGGCCTTATATTTTTAAATTCTTGGATTAATTTTTGGATTTGATTCATAAACCGTAAGTCCTTTTTCTTATTTTACCTTGTTTTTCTAGGGAAATAAATTATTTGTTAAATTTTACAAAGTTTGTTGGATTCACTCTTTTCTTGTTACTTTTGTACAAGCCTAGACATGTAATACAACGTTTGCAGGAACATGAGGAAATTTTTTTAGTCCGAGGGTTCAAAATCGTTTGCAACTGCTCTGAAAGAATTGTGAACACCGGAAAATATTTATCATTATTCTTGCATCATTCATTACTATGTACATAAATTACGCGCCAATTATCTGCAGTAAGAGAGATTTTCAACAGTAAGTATTCTATAGTTATAAAGCACCTGACCTCTGATGTTTGCGTAGAGGTGACGTAACAAATAATTTTGTTAAGCGGAACTAGTGCGATCATTTAAGAATATGGCATCGATTATGACTGATTAGCTGAGCATCAAAATAATCAATTAATATGGATTTTTTTTAGCGTTCAAACCATTTTACTGCAACGTGTAGTTCGTATCATTCACTATATTATTGCATTTTTGCTTTTAATAGGAAGTCATTTAATAGCCCTACATGTCAATGTGGCATGACAAATTGAATGTCGTATACCACTCGTGTTTTAACAGCATGATAAGCATTGAAAGATGCATACAGATTTCAAGTGAAAAATGGTAATTAAAGTTTGTTATCTATGTACACTTGACACAATTATTTGTACATGATTATATACTGTGCTGTTACATTTCTTATGTTCTATATTTTAAAAAACATACTAATAATGTAAGTAAAATAGATTGAATTTCGTCGTATCAAGGAATATGATCTGCCATTTCTGCACTGTCCATTGAATACCTGCCTTAGAAACATGTTAAACTTATATTTCTTATACATATATTGAACAGTAACTTGGCGTTAATGATAAAGTTCAAGCCAATAAAATAATAAGTTACATGAATCATCTGATTAAAATTCCTCAGAAACTTAGGATACGTCCAAAACTTACGTAAATAAAAATATTACAGGCTGTCAGTGAGAAGGTGCATAAATGACCTCCATCTTGTAAAATAGAGACAAAATACATTAATTATATTTTGCTACAAGAATGTTTGGAGCATTTAATAACGTTTAAAACATGACTAGAAATTTTAAAATATCAGTTATTAGTTTTTTTATACCTAAGATAATAAAATACATTGTGACACAGTGATAACCGTGTACGCATGTACGTGAATGTGTTCATATGCCCTAATGTAACTACTTGTCATGAGCGTAAGAATGTTTGGATAGTATCTCACTGTGTGTATCTTTGCGTGTGCGTGTGTCAGAGAGAGAGAGAGAGAATGTTGAACATTTTGTACAATACCATGACCTTCTGTTAACAGTTATATGCCCACAAAGTCTACTAAATTTCACACATTGTGTGATGTGCTGTCCATTCTAAGTCATGTTTAGTAACGAATGTGTCAGAAATAATCACAATGATTTATTATTATACACCATATGCAACATCTTAGTGATAGACATTGAATACGCTTTCACTTTATTCCTTGTGCTCAGAGTACTTAAAACATTAAAACAACCGTGGGTACATTTTAAATTGTAGATAAAATTGGGACGAAATTCTTATAAATGAACATTAAATATGAATTTAAATAAGCATATTATCTTTAATTTGTTGTGATGATTTATTAATTTTGCTTAATATATCTTATTGAAGAAAACAACGATAAATAGATTAATATTTGTGCTTCATCTCATTTTTTTATATTATCTAACATGATTGCATATCCTTTGTTGTGAATATATAATTTGTAGTGTTTGATGGGTTTTCTTAACCGTTAGATGCTATGTATAACTGTATTTTGTACTTGACCTTTGTCAAAGATCAAGTATTGGTGTACCTGACAAATGACATTTATTTTGTAAATACCATAATAGATAGCTAATATTTCTTTATGAATATAGATTAAATAGTTCGATCATTACGAATGAAGCTAACATGTTTACCTCTATCTAAATGTGAGTTTGTATTAGTTTCTCACTTGGAAATTCATAAACTTGTTGAACACTCTCAATGTTTTAGAGTGGAGACTGACCTTCATCCTGGTTCTATTATTATGTCTGTTTACTTGAAAACTTGTTCGTTCTTGCTTTAACATCCGAAACAGAATCATTCTCATTGTTGTGTTTCAGCATTTACTTTGGATGGATTTATTTATTCAGATTATTATTCAATGGAATTACAAGGTGCTCAATAATATTTTCGACTAAAACATTAATTTGGAATTCGGTTGGCCACCATGATGTGTCTATGGGCCCAAATAATTCTAAAACCTAATTGGTTCACACAATCATCTGAAATAATTTCGATATTAAATTGGTTACTATTATCTGAATATTCTGCGTTGCAAAAAAACTGCATGATGTACAAAGCGGTCGATGGCTTTGTATCATGATTTTCTACCTTTTCTCACCAAATCGTTAAGACGTGTGTGCGTGTGTAGTTTGTTCACAGTTGACCATATAACATATTAGCATAAATGATAAATATATTATTCTCTTTAAAATATAGATATTAATAGTATTATTATCATTAATGTTGTTATTATTATTATTATTGCTATTATTATTATTATTATTATTATTATTATTGTTGTTGTTGTTGTTGTTGATGATGATGTTATTGTTGCTGTACCATTATGGATCAAACAACCAACGTCAGAAAACTTGTGTTAATCCGCAAGCAGCTATAAGAGTTGTTTCCCTTGTGCAGCATTTATTGCTGCAGTTCCAACTGATACGATTCCGTATGCGTTCGAAGGAAAAGAAATTTCTCTGTCGCTAGATTTATGACAAGCTTGAATTCGGATCATAATAAAAAATATAAATATGAATAAAATTACGCGAAATTATTCGGGAACTGTTCAAACAGGAACATAAAAATAAGTTTTCTCAATGAACTTTAAAAAAAGAACGTTATAAATATTGCCGAAGGAAACGGGTTTAGCATACTACTAGTATATTTCTGTAACGGGTCGGTACAGGCCAAAAAGAGTTGACAAACTGATGATTTCAAAGCTTAAATCTTGTGTACGGAAGAATGATTTTATGTAGCAATAACAATAAATTCAGCTGCTAAAACATCCTGTAGGGAAACAGTGAGTACTCTGATATGAGGCAAACGAGGAGAAGAAAAATTCGTCACCTACATGGAAAATGAAACATAAAATAACAAAGATGTCAATTTTGATAAAATTAAACGAGTAATCGAGGAAATAGTTGAGAAGAAAACCAAGAACAGAAAAGACTGGTCTGAAGAAAGCATAAAAAAGGAGTTTGTAGAATTCCTCAATGCAATTTCATACTAACCTTATATCAAATAAAACGTGATATAATAAATGCATACACTAAATCAATCGCCTATCTCCAAAGTAGAAAGAAATCAATAATAATGAGTCTAAGCCGAAACAGAATTATCATCAAAAGACTCAAAAGCTCGTGCCAAAGAGCTTTAAATGGGTACAGAATGATTTGGTAAATGTTCAGAATTTGTACTGATGTTCAATGATGTCGTATCATACAAGATACTAAATAAGCACATTAGAGGCTTTTGGTCTTCAATATTCATATAAATTTTAGTCCTTACAATCACATTGACAACGGAAGGGAATTTACTTTGTATGGTTTGCCATCGCAGATAAAAGCTACAAACTCTATAAATAGAAAAAGAAAGGAAAAAAAAATCTAATTTTCATATTATTTAAAACTCTGAACGTAAATTATGGTTGGAGAAAACTCAACATTCCAAGTGATCGTTATAGCAGATAAGACTTTGCAATGTTGAACGCAGATAAATAGCACGTAGTGAGAGGAAAATCATGCATAAAATTCCAAAGAAGGTAGCAGGCAACAAATAAATGTGGATTCTATCTCGCATAACCTCTGACAAGTTTTAGACAACTTTCATATCCGAATTGCTTTGACCCTCTTTCTCAACCTCAGTAGTGTAATACATCTTTTATGCATTTTTTTTCTGCACAATAAAATACAAACTGCTCATTCTACGTTAATAATAATACCCGTTAAACCTGATTTAAGACAAGGGTTTCCTTTTCTGATCAAAACTGGAAACCCATTTCTCAAGCTACTTCTTTCCGGCGATGTCTTCCTCAACTATGCTAGCGGTTCTGCTCTGCTGCAATATAAAAGGTGGGATCACCTAAAACAAAAGTTTAAGACGGAACAGACATGTTACAAAGTTTATTGAATTCGTCGAAATAACACCTGGCACAAATTATTCCGTTGAGAACACCAGTAGTACTTAAAGTCAAGTTGGTACGACCACTCGACAATCAGTGGAGACGAGTGCAGGTATAAAAAGAAGTGTTGAATAGGATTAACTTAAGTGTTCCTCCGAATAAAATTGGCAAGAAGTCCACACTAATCCATTACCCAAAGACACCTCCCGAATGAGGAGAAATCGCTTATTCCTCTTT
This sequence comes from Megalonaias nervosa, assembly GCA_016617855.1. Classification (NCBI taxonomy): domain Eukaryota; kingdom Metazoa; phylum Mollusca; class Bivalvia; order Unionida; family Unionidae; genus Megalonaias; species Megalonaias nervosa. Next base: position 44,530 of record JAECUM010025900.1, on the reverse strand, counting down.
CAGCTATACATTTTGGTGTCTTCTCTGTACTTGCCAAATCTAATGCTCCAATCATTCAAAAAACACTTAATGAAATAACCGATAGAGTGTGTAAACTTTGTTTGATCATTTTGACATGAACTGTTGATTTAACATAGATACAGAAAAAGCGATTACGGCGATAATTCCAGTAATAAAAAATTATTCATGCAATGAGATGGACTTCTTCCCATGCTAATAAGAGCGATGTTAGGAGAGTCTGCTCCATTGTTTTGTTCGATTGTTGGAGTCTTTTAGGAGGAGTGTTAATTAAAAGATACAAAGGACATGCCTATTGGAAGGACATTAAATTTTTATTCATGCATCTTATGGAAGGACGAAAATTAACTTAAGTTTATTATCAACGGTGGGTGGAGCTCCATTGTTGCTACAGAGCAATGGATACTTAACTTACCCACTTATCCTAATCTAACCGAAATTTCATATACAATAATTGTAACATTCGTTAATGAATTAAGCAGATATGTGAGAAATAAAAACCTCTGAACGTTATGGACAGTTATTGCCACATCTTCCACTGTTTCACCAGAAAACTGCAGGCGAAACAGTTAAACCTACTCAGAGATTTCAAGAATGTCTTGAAAACCGAAGAAAAACAAATCCATTGAAAAAACAGCAATGACTATCACAGACACATCAATGAGGAGGGAAGAGAAAATAGTAATGCAATTATTTGAAACTCAGCCTGTTAAAGGAATCTAAGATGAGTATCGAACATGCATGTCTTGGTACAAATTGGGGTTGTGAAAGATGTTTTGCAATCTGCCTTACATGTGAAACGTCCAGTCGTCGAGACACAGCAGATACCAAGTACTTCGCTGTATTTCAAAATATATCGCTGCCATAGAGCTGATTTGACCCATGGGATATCCAAGCCTCAGCTTTTTGTATAAAGACGGTGATGTACCAATTATCATAACACAACACCTCATAATCCTACAAACGATGTTGTGGCGTACTGTAAGAGCAAGAATTCCGAATGAATCTTGTGTGTTTATTACAATATTTTTTACTTTTCCGCATATATTTTCGCTATGCATAGAAAAGGGAATTCAAAAAAACAAAGACTTCAATTCGATACCTCGACGAATACATGCAGTCGTCGATGAAAATCCCTAAATAGTTTGGGTTTGGTGTACGATACGTATCGATTGAAAATCCGTATGGAACACCAGGTCAACGATGTCAAACTAAACCGCTATACAATAAATACAAATACATATGAAAATTTTAATTTAATCCTTAATTGCAGTCGTTGATTTCTTTCAGATTAAGCTAAAAGAAATGTGTAAAAAAGCTTAACCAATACATTTTGATAAGATTGTAAAATCAAATTTTCCTAAAGAAAGGTTAATGGTTAATCTAGTATATGATAAATACATACCTTTTTTGAACATATATCATCTTATCGAAATTCAATTTCAATTTTTAAATTACATGATATTTTGCCCAGTGCATCATATTGAATACATTGAAACAAATTGCAAGAACGAACTGATGTTTCCCCTATCTTGTTATTACCACTTTTTATCAGTGCTGAATGTTTGCTTCAAGGAAATCCATTCTTGTCAGAAGATACTCATTGTGTTGGATTAATATACGATAAGTGCTCATTTCAGATCTAAAAAAACTGATCGGATAATTGAGAGCATTGGCATCAAACATCGAAATTATTAGACGAGTTTTGTATGTAGAACGTTTACTAAACATCTGAAACAAATTAAGATACATTCTGGGTTTTTCTTTCAGTTTATCCGTGTGTAGATGTCTTGTTGAACGCTGGACAATGTATAAATGTATTTGATTATACTGTGTATTTTTCATGTCTTACCAGTGTTATGTATATGTAATTTAATTACTTGTGTGTTAGTTTTAAATACTCTTTTATTTTATTTCATTACATGTTATTGTAATGATAACTTTATTCACTGGATTTGACAATTTTCCAGAAAATTCAGTTCAGTTCGTTAAACCTGAAAAATACGCATTTCGTAGAAACATTATATCTTTTGGTGACCTAGATTCGGAGTCAGTTTGGCTCTGTGGTAAACAACATTTTTTTAAAAAAAAATTTATTAGTGAATCTTATAGTAAGATTCGTTCAGTACAATCGAATTCGTCCATGGCAGACGTGAGAGCTGGCATATAATGTTACTACGTTTCTTGAAAGTAAGTGATCACGTGACCCTATCACGTGGTTCTTTCTGCGTTGTAGTTGGAGTAAGGTGACGTATTATAGCGTTTTTTAGTCAGTCGTAATTCATACCTTTGGGCTCAAAGGTAATCCTGTTGTTGTCAGTTTGAATTGAGTTTTTATTTAAAATAATTTATTTTCCCTGGAGACTTTATCTAGTGCTCAACAGAATTCTAGGACAAAGACATTTACTGAAAATTATTCGGAATTCTAAAGCCAGAATATTATTCTTGATTCATAAAATTCAACAAGGAGCTGTTGACAGAACAGCACAAAACAGGTTATAGAGGACGTCATCGCCTTCCATCTTGGAACTTATCGGGATTCGAACTTCCATTCCATTAGAACATTTTAGTGATAGGACTTATATTTTAAATTCTAGGATTAATTTTTGGATGAGATTCACAAACCGTAGGTCCTTTTTCATATTTTTACCTTGTCTTCTAGGGAAATAAATTATTATGTTAAAATTTACAAAGCTTGTTGGCTTCACTCTTTTCTTTGTTACTTTTGGACGAGCCTAGACACGTAACAAAGAAAATTGGGGCCTCGTCCTTGGGATATATGAATTTTGGCTAAAATATTTCAGAAAATTGGTTTTTGAAATACAAATTCCCTAGGTTTAAGAATATTTTAAATCCCAAGTATGGTTTCACATTTTGTTTGAAATCTTTAGTGAAATCAACAGGCTTTTTCACAATATCATCAAAAGTAGAGAATGTTTTAAATTGTACCCAGGAGTGGTTGGAAATTTTGAAAATGGAAGTCCAGCTAAAAAAGTTGGAATTAGAGATAAAACAGGTTCAGTTTCAGACAGAAAAGATACAAATGGAAAGAGAAAGGAACGTAAGACAGATGCAAATGGAAAGAGAAAAAGAAGAAAGGGAATTAAAAATTCGGTTAAAAGAATTAGAGCTGGCAACAGGAAAGCACTCTCCTACTTTTGATGTTTTCAAAATATCAAGTTAGTGCCCCCTTTTCTGGAAAAAGAAGTAGGCAGATATTTTCCCCGTTTTGAAAAAATTGCGGAAAATTTGAAATGGCCAAGGGAGCATTGGACTCTATTATTACAATATGTACTTACTGGTAGAGCTAGTGATATGTATTTTTCACTGTCACTAGAGCAGAGTGCTGACTATGATGTGGTTAAAGACTGTATCTTGAAGGGTTATGAGTTAGTCCCTGAGGCATATCGGCAAAAATTCAGGAATTTTAGAAATTCATCTGACCAGACCTATGTCGAATTTGTATTGGATAAAGCACAACAATTTGATAGGTGGTGCTCTTCTAGAAAAATTTACAAAGATTATGAAAGTCTCAGACAATTCATATTAGTTGATGAGTTTAGGAACTGTGTCCATAGTGACATTAGGATGTATCTTTATGAGCATAAGATGGAAACATTGGAAAATGCTGCTCGTGCTGCTGATGAGTATTTCTTAACTCATAAGTTTCCTTTTGTAGGCATGTCTTTCACTCAGCAGTCTTCTGGTAAAAAGGTATTTCAACCTAATACGACTCCTTCTAAAACTCAATCTGGCACAACTTTTAAAAATCAAGATTCTGATAAACTTGATTCAAAATCCTTGTATATCCCTGCGTGTACTTATTGCAAGAAGAAAAAAACACGTTATTTCTGATTACTTCAAATTGAAAAATAAGCATCAGAATCAAGATAGACCTATCCCAAATGCTCTTATTTCTAAGAGGTCAAGGTCACAGTCATGTATTGAAAGCAAAACATTTGTTGGGTCTAATAAACTCCAGTCTGATTTTATTATGGAAAATTATGAACCATTCATGTCGAAGGGTTCTATATCACTCTTGGGTGATTTGGCCAATCCTATCCCTATTAAAATTTTAAGGGACACAGGAGCTTCTCAGAGTCCTTTAGTATCAGGTACTTTGCCTTTTTCTGAGAAGTCTTCTTCTAATGAGAGTGTTTTTATTCAGGGAGTAGAGTGCGGCTTTGTCAATGTTCCTCTCCATTCTGTAAATTTGTCATCAGACATAGTTTCAGGACCTGTGACAGTCGGAGTAGTGTCTTCTTTACCCGTTCAGGCCATACATTTATTACTAGGCAACGACCTAACTGGAGACAAGGTTGTGGTTAATCCACTTGTAACTGACAAGCCTTGTTTGGATCAGAAGTCGATCCAATTGAAAAAGAATTCCCTGATTTATACCCAGCTTGTGCAGTTACTAGATCAATGGCCAAGTAAGCTCTTAAGAATGATTTCGATAAGGAAAGTATTCCTATAGTTGACACATGTATTGGTCAGGCTTTTGATGAGGTCACTTTCACTCCTTGTTTGGATCAATCAAAAGATATTGATCACAGTGATCCTCTTTTAACTACTCATTCTCTTTTTTCTAATCAGGGTGACAAACGACAATCAGTTGTCGTCGAACAGGAAAAAGATCCGGAGATCTCCTATTTGTTTCAGAGGGCCATTAGTGAAAATGAAGCCACTGATGTACCTGTCTGTTATTTCATTAAAAATGGAATCCTTATGGAAAAATGGAGAACTCCCGATGTACCAGCTGGTGACGAATGGTCAGTAAGCTATCAAATTGTAGTTCCAAAATCGTACAGACAGGAAATACTTAATCTGGCCCATGAAACTCCTCTGGCTGGTCATTTAGGGATTAATAAGACTTATCACAAGATCATGACTCACTTTTATTGGCCAAAAATCAAAAGTGATGTTTATTGCAAACTCCCCCAGCTTTGTTGGGGTAGGTTGTATGGTTTTGGTTATCGTTATCTAGAGGGTGATCGCCGACGGTGTAATTTTCCCGGGGCGACCAAAGCGAAATGCTTTTCGAAGATCGATTTGTCTAAGGGATACTGGCAAATTCCAGTTCGGAAGGAAGACAGAGCAAAACTTGCCTTTGCAACTCCAGATGGGACCCACCAGTGGGTGGTCATGCCATTCGGGGTGCAGACCGCGCCGAGTGTCTTCACCCGCATGATGCGAAAAATACTGGAACCGTTAAGGGGGACTGGAGTCTCAAACTTCATGGACGATTTACTTTCAGCAACAGCCACTTGGGACGATCATATCATCCTACTGAAAAACGTTTTAGAGCGACTTCGACAAACGGGACTGACCGCACGACCATCTAAGTGCCATATAGGGTTTAGAAAATTAACCTACCTAGGTCATACCCCCAGCGAAGACACGTTAACACCCGATAGTTCAAAGGTCGACCAAATTAGGGACGCAGTACGACCGACCACTAAGACGGAAGTTCGATCTTTCTTGGGACTAGCAGGGTATTATCGTCGCTATGCTGCTAACTTAGGCGCTATTGCAAGCCCATTGACTGACTTGACTCGAGAAAAGGCTCTGACGAAATTTATATGGACGTACGCATGTGAACGAGCATTTCAGACGTTGAAGGACAGACTGACGTCAGACACAGTAGTGAAATTTCCTGATGTGACACGAGATTTTATCTTACGTACTGACGCTTGTGATAGATGTTTAGGGGTAGTACTATTACAAAAGCATGACGGAAATTTATTCCCAGTTGCCTACAGTAGCAGGAAATTGTTAACCGCAGAACGCAATTATTCAGTCTCTGACAAAGAATGCTTGGCAATTGTCTTTGGGATAACTAAATTCCAACGTTACCTGTACGGACGAAAATTTATTTTAGAAACTGACCACCAACCACTCGCATATCTAGCTCAAGCTAAGTTGACAATGGACGATTAATGAGATGGTCATTATTTCTACAACAGTGCCAAATCCAGGTACGGTATATTAAAGGCAAGGAGAATGTAGGGGCTGACTGCTTAAGTAGACTAGGGACGTCTGAGGTGAAGGGTTCACCTGAGGACGTGTAAGTGTATCAGATTAGATCTCCAAAAATTTGGAGAGTAAAAATCCCTGATTTTTCTCTTCAACGAGGGAGCTATGTACGGGTGGAAATTTCTGTCGATCTATGAAGAACACATTAAGTTGGACAGGTAAACGATTAATTAGATTTATGGGGACTGGTGCGTGTTTAAATCGCCGTAATGCACTGATTGGCAAATGTCACTGTCATGGAAGCAGTGGTTCTTAATTAAGCCATCGCTTATTTAACTGAAAAGGATAGGGGTTAACTTCCGATCTGTATGGAGAACTGTCAATTTTGAAATTTTCCAGGAATCAGTATTTGGTAAACTGAGGTTGTCAGGCGGACTACATTTTTTAGCGCCTTAACCATAACTGGAATTGGTTACGCTGAATAAGGGGTGTGTGTGATTCCACATGAAAACTCTCAGTTTTAAATGTGCCTATCGCAACACTTTTAATCAGTCGACACCATTTTCTGCAAGAGAAAAACAAAGGTAGAGGACTCCGGGTCGAATTTAGAAGAAATTCACTCGTAATTAGGATCCGAGGGATCGAATGTCTGGAAAAATCTACGAACTCAATTCTAGCGGTAAAATCTTGAAGACACAAGTTGAGATAGTTCCACGTGACTTATGCACGTGACGTATCACGTACTTACAAAACCAAAGTGACCATACAAAGTTGGAGACCGAAAGAGGCGGGACACCTGAGAATTTGGGAAAAGGAAAAAGTGAAAAGGACCCAGACTTACAGGCACAAGGAAGTCAAAAGAACAGTCGCAGCGAATTTGGACTGAGCCAGAACCATCAGGTTATGAATCTGTACAAGTCAGTGTTTTCGATCTTTACTCGATTCGAGGATGACTTATTTCTATGGCTATTTGTATAAGTATATTTGTGCTTGAAATTCGTTGAATAATTTAATTCAAAAGAAGTGTATCTTTCAAATGTAATGCATTATCACAATTGTTTATGAATTTCATTGTTTGTGAATTTTGATTAAATTGTATTGTTTTTATATGTACGGGGGCTCGTGTCATTCTGTTTTATATATCTGCTCAGATCTTTATCTATTCTATCTATAAGCTTCACACTTTATATTTATATTTACTCGTTCCTGGCAAATTACAGCGTCGGCGATCACCCTGTAGATAACGATAACCAAAACCATACAACCCACTCCAACACAGCTGGGGAAGTTTGCAACAATATTTGTAAATACTGTAAATCTTGTCATACTTGTCAAATGGTAGGAAAACCCAATCAGAAGATACCTAAGGCTCATCTGCAACCAATTCCTGCATTTGACGAACCATTTAGCAGAATAATGGTAGATTGTGTTGGTCCCTTACCTAAGACCAAGTCAGGCAACCAATACTTGTTGACCATTATATGTGCGTCAACAAGGTTCCCAGATGCAATTAATTTGAGGAATATTAAAACTAAAACTATAGGAAAAGCTTTGATTAAGCTTTTTTACTCAGTTTGGCCTTCCCAAATCTGTCCAATCTGATCAAGGGTCAAATTTTATGTCTGGAATTTTCCAGCAAATTGTGTATGAATTAGGCATTCAACAATTCAAATCTTCTGCCTATCACCCTTAGAGCCAAGGGGCTTTAGAAAGATTTCTTCTGACTTTGAAAAATATGATTCGATGATATTGCTTTGATATGGGTATAGGTTGGGATGAAGGCATTCGTTTACTGTTGTTTGCTGTCACGCAGTCAGTTTAAGAATCTTTAGGATTCAGTCCCTTTGAACTAGTTTTCGGACACACTGTTCGTGGACCATTGAAGTTGTTGAACGAGAAAATTCTTTCTAATGAAGATACTGAACTTAATACTCTTGATTATGTTTCTAATTTTAAGTATAAGTTGTCAAAGGCTTGTGAGGTCGCAAGAGCGAATCTGCACTCTATTCAGTCAAAAATGAAATTAAGGTATGATAAAAACTCAAAGGAAATGAGTTTTCAGCCTGATGATAGAGTTCTGGCTCTCTTGCCCATTCCACAAAATCCTCTTCAGGCAAAGTATTATGGTCAGTACACGGTTGAAAAGAAAGTAAATTATTTAAATTACATCATAAATACTCCTGGGAGGCGAAAACAAAACCAACTTTGCCACGTAAACATTTTAAAGAAGTATATTGAGAGAGATAGCCAGGTAAATCATGCAATTAATTTAACTCTACCTGTCCCACTCACTGAGAATTTATGTGAAGGAATTCAATCGGAATCTACTGACTTTGGAGCGACAAACCTTCGGAATTCGGAAATTATGAATAATCTGGACCGGAAACTTTCACATTTGCAACAGCAATAAAGGAATGAACTTAAACAGTTATTATTTGAATATGAGCACTTATTTCCAGATGTTCCTATGAGGGCAAACACATTTTTATGACGTTGAAACTGTGAATTCCAAACCTATGAAACAACACCCATACAGCATGAACCCTCTCAAACAGGAATACGTGACAAAAGAAATTCAGCATTTGCTGGAGAATGATTTCATAGAGCCCAGTAAAAGTGACTGGAGTTCACTTTGTATACTGGTTCCGAAACCAGATAAAACTTACCGTATGTGCGCTGATTATAGGAAGGTGAACAGTGTGACTAAGACAGATTTATTTCCATTACCAAGAATCGATGACTGCATTGATAAAATTGGAAATACCAAGCATGTCACCAAATTTGACCTTCTGAAAGGATTTTGGCAAATTCCACTAACGGAAAGGGCAAAGGAAATTTCGGCATTCGTGACTCTAAATGGACTTTATCAATATAAAGGGTTCGCCAAGTATCTTTCAACATTTGATGAATATGATTACCTCTGGTCAAGATAATTGTGATGCTTACATCGATGATGTCATCATCTACAACGACACCTGGAAAGAACTGTTGCTTTATTTTCAATGCAATAGCTAAAACGTTTAGATATGTCTTTCCGAATGAAAATTTTCAATTATTGTTTTACACATGATCATATGATTCTATTGCCATCAAGACACCCCTTGATTAAAACAATATTGGAACCATAAAGTTATATAGATGCGGGCGTTAGTTTCCTCTTTAACTCATTTGTGTATCATTGAATTTCCAGTTTTATTTCATCAAATTTAGAATGATATGCAGGATACTTTATACCCAAATTTCTGTTTGAAATTTTTATGTTTTGTTTTTAATAAAATCCTGTCTTCTTAATTAAAACCTGATGCGTTTTTCTCCATTTCAGATTCGAATGGATATCTTCCGTTATAAACGCTTGCTTTTATCTTTTAAATCCTTTCTCATGCATTAAGTCCTTTTGTCTACATTTGTAAATTCTACCTAGTACCATGTCAATATTATCATCTAGTTCTCAATCCTCATCTTTTTGGTATCTGGTTTGGATCATTCCGACTCAGTATTTATCTAGTTATTAAACACTTTAAAGGTCAAAATCATTTTCCGTTTTAATCTTATCACTCTGACCTGTAACAGAAAACAATAGATGTTGTCATTCACATTTATTTAGCGTATGCTTTCCTATATTATTTAGTTTTACTCAGTTAAGTCAGTATGTTTTTGGCAGCTCTGTAAGGTTATTGATGATAGCGGTTGTCGTCTTGTGGAATATGCAACTCGTGCAGAAAGATATTTCATAACTCTTTTAACAGCTTTATGCTTTCGATGAATTTCATCAATTAGTTTACCTCAACTGTTCCAGATGAGATTGGAAATTGGCATAATCTTCTGTGATTTCATTATTTTTCCATATCACTCTTTATAGCATTGTTCTCTGCTTTTATTTTGTGTTCAGTAGGCTCTAAATACAGTTTATTGCTTGGTATATTCCATTCCTTTCCTTTTCTCCTGTTGTCGTCTATCCGTTTTTGCAGTTATTGTGTTTAATTAGCTCTCTCACTATCATTCATTTTAGTACCTGCTACTTTGGTGTACCCGGCACTGGAGGCTGTATTGGCGCTATAGCGCCACAGCTGAAATCAGCAGCTACCGCCTTTATGCGAAATATTGTCAATACTATGGTGATTAGCAGCTACGTCTGGCGCCATCAGCGGTGCAGCTAGCGAAGCGATAGACGGTGGCGCATACGCAGGGGAATGCCGCTATTATTTTGTATAAATATAGTGCAAAATGCTTCACTAACAGTTTGGACTGTCCATGATAGAGCCACACCTCAAAACAGCAGCCGCAAAAGCTTATAGTACAAGCCCAATCTGCTCAAGCTGTTAGCAGCATAAATATCTGGAAATGACATACTCATGGGTGATCAGGTACCAACATGACAAAATCCTAAAATAAAACGTTGCTGTTAAAGACGTCACGCTGCATATGTCCACATGACAGTTGAAGAAGAACAGATGATTCATTGTACCGTTTCCCACTGGGGTGGAAGGCACCCTTTTGCCAAAAATATTTGACAAGGTCTCACAAAATAGAAAACAAAACAGTGGCCGTGAACTGCAGTTTCCTCGGACGGTACGGAGCAAAACAACTTTGATATTGAGTTGATGCTGGCAGGCGTACCATGGTTCAAATGAATCTTTTCAAAGACAGGCTTCTAACAAAAAGGCTTAACGACGAGAACTGCGTCGCCAATATCGAAAATTTGTAACCTTAGTTTGGCACGCAACGCTGCAATACTTGCAACAAACCTGTGAGTAGAGACACAGATTTTGGTTTACTCCTTTGATCTTTTTGCACGCATGCTATCATTTAATATAATGGCACTAAACGAGTACGAATTTACAACACGTCGATAGCGCCACATGCGAATTCTGTTACGTTTGCTACATTAAATCTAGCCTCTCTCCTCGGGTATCAGGCTTTCGCCAACCCTATACAAAGACAAACTGGAGTTAAACACTCTTGATACCACTCGATTTGTGTAAGTATCAGTTATAATGGCAGCTTCCTTGTCTGTCGTTTGAGACAAGCTACTGCGAGCTCGACGAATCCATACAAAATATAAATGGCAGACATTTGATTTCTTCAATGTGTGTTAATTGCTACAAGTGAAATTCAAAGATTATGTAGAGTGGCGGCTGTCTAGCGCATCGGACGTTTTGATTCTTATGTGTAATAACTCTAAATAATGATCTGCCTGCACACGGACTGCTCCATGGATAACCATGCTGACTAAAGGTGGGTGGACTCTGCTTGGAAATAAACACACCTTGCGCAATAATCCATGTGATACTCAGTTACATTCAAATGAAAGACGCTCCTACAAGAGCCATGCAAGCAAATAGACGCTGTTGCTCTGCGACACGGTACATGCTACTGTCATACTCCTTTGGTCATACACGATTGCGACAAATTAATGCTATTCGAACTCGGCGCGATCAAATCAATTGGACTGCGAGAACTTGTAGACAAAGCGTTTGTCCGAGGAGTTATTGGCGCAGACATATAAACCGGGAATTTGACTCAAGGATGAACTGAATATACCAGTCAAAAGATATTTTCCACGGCACAGGGTCCTTGCCAATGGAGCTGACAATATTTGGTCTGCAGACCTAATAGACATGTGCTAGTTTCCTAAACACGACGACGGAATAAATTGTTTGTTGAACTTCAGTGATGTGTTTAGCAATTAATCGTAGAATCTTCCTCTGAAAGACAGCCTCTATCTGTGACGCGTTCGAAACACTATCATGAAGGCCTAGTAAACTCTGGCCAAATTCTACAACAAAGCAATCGAGTCCTGGTTAGAATAAGAATCAAGTCCACATGTACTTGACGTACAGCCCGGGCAAAGCCATTGTTGTCGGTTGGTTTAATTTCACGCTAGTAAAAAAAGATCACCACGTGGAAGCTCTCCACGAAAAATAACAATAACATGCACGTTGACAAATTACAATCACTTGTCGACAGGTACAACACCACTTAGCACAGGAAAACTGCAATGACTCCAGCTTGGGCTAATGAATAAAGTAATCATAGTGACATTTCTTACGCGTTGTGTTACAAGCACAAGTAGTGTGTTGATGCGGACATAATATCAGAGATAAGGCACACTTTTAAGAAAGGGCATACTCAAAACTGGACTGAAGAATCAAAACATCTGAAATCCAGACAATAAGTCCTGTTATGTATCGTATTAAAAACCATCGCTGTGGTCCTTATAAAGGCTCCTTTCACAAACAAGAACTACAGAAAACAACTTAAAGGATGTCAAGTCATTGGCACAGTGGAGTGATACTCAGGCAAGTTAAACTTCTGGATTCCAAATACAAGAATTCAGCAGAGCAGCAGAGAGGGTGGACCCTACAACTTTTCTGAGCCCTTATTTTTGCAATTTAACGGTTCTGTCGATGAAATTTTCTCTAATTGGTCTCCAATATTATGGTACCCTTCGAGTATATTAGGGATGATCAGGAGAGGGTGGACCCTACAACTTTTCTGAGCCCTTATTTTTGCAATTTAACGGTTCTATCGACGAAATTTTCTCTAATTGGTCTCCAGTATTATGGTACCCTCCGAGTATATCAGCAGAGAGGGTGCCTCCTACAACTTTTCTGATTTTTTTTTTACAAAAATTAACGGTCCCTATGTGGGGCTGCAGAGAGGGTTGACATTACAATTTTGATGAGTTATCGTTATAAATTAAACAACTATTATAAATATTAACAATGAGTATCGGAGAACCACATTCAGCTAGATTAGCTCGAGAGCGACTTCAAGCAATTAGAAAGTATTTACCCGTTCGTGATTTAGTCAAGCAACAACTACAATCACGTCAGGAATCTCAGGTTGAATTTGAAGAGGATACAAAACAGTTATTTAAACCTATTACTGAGAGACCACTAAAGGTCTTCTTCCTGCGTTAGAAAAAACCGCTGAAGCAACTGGAAAAATAGCAGAGCGAACTAAGAAAACAAAAAGAATTTTACGGGAGCTTCCAGCTGAAATAGCTGCTGCTCAACCGATGCGAGAAATACTTGAAGGTATTGAACAAGTTCGTGGTGAAATAGGTGATATAATAGATCGTACACAAGAACCAGAAAAACTAGAAGAAGAACAAATAAGAGAAAGAACTGATATAAATAACAAATTTACCGAAGATGCTATTGCTGATATTACAGGGGTTAAAGGTGTAGGAGGATTAGCTGAGATTGCTGTGAAAAGCTATAATGATCGAGGACAGTTGTTAAAACCTGAATATGCTGATAAACCTGTAAGTCGTGAAGCCTGGTACAAATGGATATTTCGTATATATTATAAAACTGATCAGGCCAGAAATGATGATCCAAGGTATATGAATTTTATTCGTGTAGTAGATGAATATATTTCGTATATACAATTACCGTCAGAACAACAACAACAATTAATGAAACAAAGACGAGAAAAACAAAAACAAAAACAACAAAAAGAACCAGAAAAAAAAATCAAAACCATTTGAGCAATCACTTCGTGATTATCCAGTATCACCGAAACCAAAAGCATCACGGAAACCAAAAAAAGAAACTGAGAAAGAAGAAGAATATTTTTCACCTTCAGAAGACACCTCTTCTGGCGCAACTGGAAGTGGTTTAGGGAGTGGCCTTATTACTTGCCCCAATAACGTCCTTGCTGATGTTGGTCGACTAGAAATCCTCATTGGAGGAAAACGAGCTGGTAATAATTCTACAGAGATAATTAATGAAGCATCTGATATTTGTAAACGATTATTTACAGGTGGAATTATGGATATTAATGTATATCGATCCCTTATTAATGAAATTGCCGATGACTACTATAGTGACTGAGTATGTAATTAAATAACAGCTACTATAATAAAATGATCGTGTATAGTAATCAACGTGAACCAACCATGGTCAGGGTAATAAACTCACGATTACCAGTATACAAAACAACCTACGGAGATGGACTAGGCGATATTGTTCAGGGTCTGTTTAGAAGGATAGCCCCAAAAGCAATACCGATTGCAAAGCAACTGGGGATGAAAGCTATTGATGTTGTTCGTGAAAAAGGTATTGGTGCTATGGGTAATCTCGCTAGTAAAGCATTCTCAGCGATCAAGGATAGACTAACACGATTAATACGCAGACCTGCGGTTCGACCTCAACCTGTAAAATTACCTAGCACTGAAGTAATGCCTGCAAATATTAGTAAAATAACAAATCAAGCTGCTAATCAGAAACTAGCAGAATTAGCTGATGTACCAATGTCAGAAGAAGGAAAAAATATAACCGCTAGTCTGATAGCAGGAAGCGGTCTTCGTGTTAGACGAAGACGATAATAATAAATAATGTTCAAGCGTATATCTGATCCCGCGTTTGATATGGAGGCACCAGTTTTAAAAGATGAATCTGTGCGTGATTATCAATATTATTCTTTTGATGCACGAGAATCAAATCAGCGTGGACGAATTCAGCTGCATGTTCAGGGTACAAGAAGATATTTATTACCCGCTGAAGCATTTATTGAAGTTGAAGGTGAAATTTTAGATAATACTCTTGCACCGCCAGGAGCATACGCAGTTGATTTTAGTGTTGGTTTTGTTAATAATGGCATCATGGCGTTATTTAAAAGTGCAGCATATATCATTGATAGACAAGAGATTGAGATCTGTCATGAAAGCGTCGACGTTGCCACGACGTTGCCACGACGATACTTGGTCTTGCGCGATATAGTGATGATTATTCAAGATCAGCTGGACCATCAATGATGTTTGTTAAGGATACTTCTAACCACGCTGAGTATCGACAGTATGATATAGGACGCCCACAAAACCATGCTAGAAACGCCGGCGCTGATGTGCAAAATATAATTCTTAATGTTGATCCAGAATTTAACCTAGGATTTAGATCACGTCGAGCAATGCTAATAGGTGGAAGTAGAAGATTTTCATGTGCCATTCCACTATCACATATCTTTGGATTCTATAGAAATGTCAGAAAGGTCATTTTTGGAGCTAAGCATACAATTGCACTTGTGCGAAAGGCTACCGACGATGATGCAATATGGCGATCCGTTGGTAATGCTGGTATAGTAAATTTAACAAAACTTTCTTTATGGATGCCAGTAATGACTCCAACAATACCTGAAGAAGAACATTTACTTTCTTTTATGAGCCAAGGTGGTAAATCGATGTTATCATGGTTGACGATGACCACAGATGCTGTGCAGAGTAATGTTAATGGTTTATTTACTTGGCAAATAGCATCACAGCAAGGTGTTTCTGCACCACGGCATATATTTATTGCGCTTCAGAATAATTTACGAGTAAATGATCAAACAGAAAGTAATATGATATTTGACACGCTTGGGGTTTCTGAAGTTTCTTTAAGGATAAATGGACATCATGAACCATCTGAGGATATATTACTGAATTTTGAAAATAATCATGTAGCACGTGCATATCATCGTCTTATGTCGTTTATGGGGCGTGATCAGAACATTGATACTGGTTTACAAATATCACAGTTAGATTTTACAACTTTATATCCGATTTATTACTTTTCACTAGAACATTTAGATTTAACTAGACAATCCGTCGTTGACATAATCTTTCGAGCCCTTGCGACGCGAGGAGCTATTGCTAATTACAGAGCTGTCGCTGTTATACTTAGCGATAAATCGATGTTACTTGAAGGTGTTGGTGAGAGTTATTGATGCTCCAGTAGAAAACATGTTATTAGATCACCTTGATTTAAAATCAGGATAATAATTATAATGTCGTATCATCACGCTAGTGTTACCCTGACACCTGGTCAGATTAAAAGGCTACAATCAGCATCAAAAAATAACTGTGGAATAAAAATATCGCTAAAGCGAGAACAGATGAGCGGTTCAAATAAATTATCGTTGACCGAGCGTCAATTCAGAAACTTCAATGAAGCTAAAAAAATCAAATAAAGGTATAAAACTTAATCTTTCTGCGGGTGCCATCAAAGATGCTGTTAAGACAGGTGGTATATTTCCACTTCTCGCAGCTATACCAGCATTAATAGCCGCTGCAGCCCCAGCTGTTGCAAAAGCAGCTGCATTAGGTGCTGTTGGAACCGCTGCTGGAATGGCATTAAAGAAAGCAACCGGACAGGGAATTAAAAAAAAGGGAAGAGGTCTAAGATTGCCAGGGACCCCATATTCATGGTACGAAAAAGGTCTAAGACTTCCCGGGACCCCATATTCATGGTACGGAAAGGGTCCAAGACTTCCCGGGACAGTTTACTGATATCGCCTATGTCCAATTTTGATTTACTTAATGCCGCTAAAAAACTAAAAATAAAAAACTTCAGAGGTGTTTTTATGCGCGATCAATTACCAAAACAACCGAATAATATTGAAACTGGTATTATTAATCTTGATAAAAACTCTGGACCAGGCACGCATTGGGTTCGATATGCAATTGATCCACGTGGAATTATTTATTTCGATTCATATGGATTAGCGCCACCTAAGGAATTTCTTCATTATGTCAGCAATAATATTGCTCCAATTTGGTATTCAACGTTACCAACACAAACACTAGCTGATCCACCAGTATGTGGTCGTGAAGTACTTAATGTACTTGATGCTATATCAAAATCAACAAAACCACCTCATAAAGTCGTGCAGATACAGGCGCCGCAACAAAAAAAAATATGTCGATGATCAAGAATCTAAATACGTGTTAGTCAACGGTGGTATAATGCGAGTAGTAAGGGAAAAGGCCGATTCTAGCTCAAAGACCTCTCTCCACCCCCTCCCTCTCTCAGAACAAATACAAATTACCCCTCTCTCTACCTTAAAACTCCCACCCCAAACGATTTTTTTTAGTTTTCTCAAAACCAAGAGGCCGATTCTAGCTCAGATATAATCCTATACTTTTTACACTAATATATTACATGTGTACCTAACAGATGTTGTAAAAGGTAATGTAATCTGGAAATCAATCAATACTCTCTACAAGCCAAGCCTTTGATGTACGCAACAAATGTTGCATAAGGTAATGTAATCTGGAAATCAATCAATACTCTCTATAAGCCAAGCCTTTGATGTACGCAGTCTGAAAATCAATCACACATCAACCAAGCCAGGTAACATGTCTTAGTCATACTGCAACGTCACGCGGAGATGTGTCAGAACATTCCAGAAAACTCCCATGCAAAATGACTCATAATCACATGGAATTTCTAGAACGCCCACGCAGATCTATTAGTATATAAGGCAGGTAAAATTTCCTTCTGAGGCACTTTCAAGAGGACGTCTTCACCGAGCGGAATCAAGTAAGTGGCATTTTTCATATATTATTTTTTATTTTTTAGATAATATTTCATACCCTATCATTATCATACTTTTTTTGATAATCTTTTTCATACTTGCTGACTCTCATTGGTAGAATATCTGTTAACATACTGTCAATAATACGAAACTCACGTATTAAATCGTCCATATCATATTTTATACCCCGCAAGTAAGATCGTATCTGATCAAGTAATTTTTTATAGGTGATACTAGCCGTTTGGCAACTATTTTTTTTAGTCGCTAGTCGGGGTTCTATCTTTTTACACGCAGTTGTAAGAGAAACACCAATGCCCGATATTATTAACAAAAACGGGTTTAATGATGCATCACTCGAAATTATACCAGATCAAGTCAATAACAGCGGTAAATATGATATTACGCGAAGTATTTTGGTATAGTATTTGTAAAATGTTTTCACGCACCAAAGTTTTTTATGATAAAATTTGTAATATCGCATTAGAGCATCCACATCTTGTTTTGGAATTTCTTTTGAAATATGATTGAAATCAAATATATATTTTTTCATTATATAATATTAGTTTACAACAATGCTGGTTCTGGTTTGATTCATTATACCTAATGATGTTAAGTAATTAATTAAAAGTTTCAGCTATAAATTCCAGAAACCACTAGTAACGTCTCGGAGGCATTTCCGTTGATATTAACGTAAAGATTTCTTTCATATTCTTGGTTAGCATCACCAGTAGAGGATTATGATATACATTTGGTGAAAATGAAGTGGCAGCAGTAATTTCCGAACCGTACATAGATGACCTGTATAACCCAGTTACTTCTACGGTATGTTCGAGTGTGTTATTTTGCGGTGTCCATATTGTTGATCCTGCTGCTACTGTGTACACGATATTTTTAATTTGTCCGTGTTGAATTTTAATTAGATTAGTTTTTTGAACAATATTAGGTATTCCACTGACAATATCATTGAGTTTCATGTTAACGTCGGAGAGTTTTATGTCAACGGTTGGTTGTTCCCCAAAAAAATCTTTCAAAGGCTTGTTTATATTTCTACGAAAATTTAAGAACGTTTCTACATGTCTAGAAAAAGTAGCACTAAGTGTAGCCATTTCATCACCGATTGTTTTTAACGAAGTTGTTATAGGAATTCCTTTATCATCAACATACTTTTTCGTTGCAGCATCAACATCATATTCCGGTGTTCTAAGATTATTAATGCCGTTGTTATTCATGTTGAGAAATGCACGCATTATACCGCTGTTGGCCAATACGTACTTAGATTCTTGATCATCGACATATTTTTTTGTTGCGGCGTCTGTATCTGAGGCTGGGTTTCCAAGGTCTATAATTTTATTTTGATTCATAATAATGTTATCCGTGAATGAATCACTAGCTTTTTTGACATAATCGTTAATCGAGTTACCGGAATCTTGTATCTTACCTTGATTAGTAAAAGTAACAATATTATTAACAACCGCGGTGGGAATTCGTAGAAGTACATTTGACAGTTGTACATTACTCGTCTTTAATCGTCCTTGTTTATCCTGGAAAATAACAACTTCATTTTGATCCACACTTGTGAGATTTATTAAATTATCGATTTCATTTCTTAGCTGATCAAGAGTTGCGTACTTAGATAAGTCACCTTGATAACTTTCAGTCAATAAATCTCCTGTTAATGTTCCAAATTTTGTATAGTAGCTCATTATTTATTGTCTTACATAAAATTGTCAACATTAGTTAGTTTAATATTACATAAAATTATATAACAACGATGGCGACGATATTAAACTTTGATACCGAGCGGTTGGTGAAACATAAACATAACAATGAACTTCCAGATTGTCATTATCTTATTGTTGGGCGAACTGGATCGGGAAAAACAAATTTGCTTATGAACTTACTTCTCGGCGATAATTTTAACTACGATCGAGTTTATATTTATACAATTAATCCACAGCAAGATAAGTACGAGCTACTAAGCGAATATAATGACAAACTTCGTGATGATCTTGAGGCTGGTGGAGATTTTTTTATAATCAGACAGCCAGAAGATCTTATTCCAGTTAATCAACTTGATGCATCTGAACATAAGATAGTAGTTTTTGATGATATTCCGCTAAATAATACGGAGATGAATAAAATAAGATCATATTTTTCACTATCGCGAAATAAAAAGTGTAATTCTATTTATTTAGCTCAAGGTTTTTATAATGTTGACAGATTTATTCGGCGAAATACCGGTTGTTTTATATTATTTCCGGGACTGGACAATGTTGACGTCAGAAATATTGCGAACGAACAATGCGGTGACGTAACAAAAGATAAATTTATCGAACTTTATCATAAAGCTACAAAAGATAAATATAACTTCTTCTTATTTGATAAACTTACACATGATCCAACTAAAATGTTTCGCTGTTGTATTGACACTTACTTACAGTAAGGCGTTTCAATTTTATAAAATTTATATATATAATAATTATGGACAAACGAGCAAAATATAGAAAACATATAGAAGATCTAAAAAAACTTGCTCAATCTCAAGCAGCATTTAAGCAAAGGATACAACAGGCAAGACGTGGTCAAGTGGTTGCAGCAGAAACAGCAGCCACCGCTCTCAAACCAGTTACTGAAGCACTTTTTGGGAAACAACCTGAAACTAAACCACTATCAGAAGAAGAACTTAAGCAACTACAAGAAAAAGGCTTGGTTGGATTAGTTAAGGAACAACAAGAAGCAGCTGCTGCAAACATTATTGCTAGATCTGACGAGGAAAAAAGAATGTTGGCTGAGGCACTTGTAAGGAACATTGCTGATCCCGCCGCTAGGCAAGCTGAACTAAACCGGCTGATCAATAATCCGATTTTATTTGAAAGAAGATTAGCAGAATTAACTTCACATGAAATTAGGACTATATTAGGAAAATTATCAGAAAAAATAGAGGATATTGAAAAAGAGCAAGAAAGAGTCGGCGAGTTAACAGTAAAGTTTATGGAAGTTGGAGAGCAAAGACAATTTTTTAGAAAAAAAGCAAATGATAACATAACAGATGAGGAATATAATGATTTTTTAAAAGATAATAATATAACTGATATTAATAATATAAGTACTTGGTCAAAAGAAAAATACGACGAACTTATTGTTATATTAAATAAAATAATAACAGACAGTAATAATGCTAACAAAGAATTAAATGAAGCCATGACACGAGACGATATGTCAAAGCTCTTTGATATAATTAGGAAAGATGTTATCGCTCATGTCTTTTACAACACAGCTGATGATAACAGAGAAACAGGTTTTGGTAAGGGGTGGTATTTTCATAGGAAATTTAAAATAAACGATGAAGCTCGAGTTAAAAAATATAGAAAAGATGTAATAGCAAAAACTAGAACAGGTGTAAAAATATTTACATCAACTGCTGAAATTATAGGCAGATTAATGCTATTAATATCATCAAAAGACGCTGGGAATGTTAGTGTTGAAATTGACAATGAAATTATTGATATACTTGATCATCTAAGATCGGAAAATTTATTAACATCTGACGAGTATGAAACTTTACGCCGCGACTTAATCTCGGCGATTTAATTTTGCAAAAAATATAATAAATAACAATGTCAACAACATTATTGCTAGACTCTAGTACAACTGCAAAAGATAGCGCAAATTTTTCAGTAAATTATATTCCTCCAATACAACTTGATACTGAGAAACAGTATGAAATTGGATTAATTTCTTGTACATGTTGGAATGCTATGGCTAACGTAAAAACTGGTGTTAATGATGAGATTGCAATTATTTCAATAAGAGACACGCGATGGAAAACATTTAAAATTCCACAAGGAGCTTATAATATTACTGATCTAAATAAGACGATAAAAGAGCTTATGCAAAAAGAGAAGATGAAACCTGATAATTTCGAGTTAGCAGCGAATTATAACACGTTACGAGCTAGAATGACAATAAAAAATATGTCAGTTAGTTTTATATCACCGAGAAGTATCGCACCACTGATAGGATTTGAACATAGAGCGTATTATTTAGATCCTAATGAAGCTATTACATATGACGGTGAACTGCCGGTAAATATAACTGACGTAAATACAATATTAGTAAATTGCTCTATTGCTTCTGGATCTTACTCAGCCCAGGACAGCAAGGGCCAAACGATTTACAGTTTCTCACCAGATGTTCCACCAGGTTCTCTCATGCAAATTACTCCGCGTCATATTATATATTATCCGTTAAATGTTGAAAATCAAATAACAAGTATAACAATGCAATTAACAGATCAATCTGGTAGGCAATTAGATCTGAACAACGAAATTGTTACATATTATTTACACTTACGCGTACAATAACAAAGTTATTGCGACTTCGTGATTGACAATAAAAATTATACAACCTCAAATATAATGAAACAGAGAAAAAAATTTATCGAAGAAAAATAGTAGGAGGATTTTTTGGGAGTATATTTACTAAAGTTATTGAAAATGTTCCGGGAATTGCGCGTAAAGTTGCACCAATTGCACTTGACGCAGGTAAAGCTTTTGCAACTGGGGCTGCATCTGCCGCTGGAACTGCGGTGGGACAAAAAATAGCTGATAAAATAAAAGGCGCACCGTCCACATCTGAGATAAAACAAGCTATATCAGAAATCGCTCCAACAAAAGAAACGCAACGTGCTATGATAACAACAACGAAAAAACTTTTATCACCGAAAGGCGAGCAGATTATACAAAAATTAATATCTAAAGTAACGGCGCCGCAATAAAATTTTATATAATCTAATAAATAAAAAATGTATGTTAAAAATTATCTCGATTTAGCAGAAACTTATGACACCGATGACACTGTAACAGAATTTGAATACGTTGAGTATCTCGATGAAAATTCTAATGAACCAAATAAAACTGGTATTAGAACATTAAATACTCGAGATGAAGATGTATTTCTACTACCACATAAGGCAATGTTAGAAGTTCGCGGTCAGATTATGACAGTGGCCAATCCACCTGTTGCAGTTGCAGCTGGAACAGAAGTAGCTCTTATAAATAACGGCTGGTGTTTATTCAAAAGTACTAGATATCAACTAGCTAATCAAACTGTTGAAGATATTTCAAGTCACTTACAAGTTGCAAGTACAATCTTAAATATCATTTCGTTTTCCGACGATTACTCCAGATCAACTTCAACGAATATGATGTGGTTTAAAGATATTGGAAGTGGTGGTTTAGCCGTACCAAATGAACTTCTCTCCAAAGGTGTTTTGGTACACGGAGCTGATGCCGCTGCAGATGTTGCGATTGTAAGAAATTTTCTTATTGCTAATGCTAACAATTTTGGTATAGCCGCACCAGATGCAGCCGCTAACGCAGACGCTACAAGACTTTCTCTTACTGCTGCTTGTAATAATCTTGGCATAACACCACCAGGAGCAGCTGCAGACGGTGTTGCAATGTTAGATTTAGTTAAAAAAGCAATTAACGTAAAAAATCCGCGTTATAATGAAGGTTATGCTAAGAGAAAGGCACGTACAGCAGGATCACGTCAAATTACAATGATGCTTCCGTTGAGTACAATATTTGG
Organism: Megalonaias nervosa; assembly: GCA_016617855.1. Classification (NCBI taxonomy): domain Eukaryota; kingdom Metazoa; phylum Mollusca; class Bivalvia; order Unionida; family Unionidae; genus Megalonaias; species Megalonaias nervosa. Next base: position 21,643 of record JAECUM010025900.1, on the reverse strand, counting down.
CTTTTGTCGTGATTACGACAAAGTATTTCGTGGAGTTAAACATACACTTATTTTAGATCGGGCAGAACAAAACGACTGTCTGTTTAGGTCAGGCGGAGCTGATGTACAATTTATCATAAACAAACTTGCGTTGTGGATGCCGCGTATAACGCCGTCAGTCACTAAAATGTCAGAACTAAACAGTATACTCGATAAACATACAAACAAGATTTATTTTCAGCAACATAAAATATATCAAACAGCAGCTCCAAATACTACCGACTACACATGGCGAGTTACAACAACATCAAGTGAACAACTGCCGAGGAAATTGTTTGTCGTATTTCAACAACAAGCGCGACGTGGTAACCAACAACAAAATAATGCGATATTTGATCACGCTGATGTTAGACGAATATATAATAGACTAAATTCGAAGCAATATCCAGAACGAGCGATAGAATGTAATTTTGCAGATGACGCTAATAAAAATATTACTCGACCTTACATGTATCTACTCGACGCAGTACAAAAATATCAGGATGTTGAAGATGGATCTCAAATATCAACAGAGGAATTTCGTACACTTTACCCAATATTTTATTTTGATGTTAGTAAACATAGCGAGCGAGCAGTTGATTCGACAGCTGATATTGAAATTACCTGGACACTTGGAGCAGTTCCAGCAGCACAGTTGTACGTGTACGCGTTGGTGATCAGCGACAGATTTGTTACGATAGACTCCGTTGGAAGTAAAATGGCAGTCCAAGTTTAATCTGCAATCGTTATATAAGATGACAAAATATATTATAAAAGAAATATATTTGACTGATGGTCAAGTTAAAAAATTAGCAGTTGCTGTTGCAAAACAGAGGCAAGTATCATTAATGGTTAATCCCAGCTCTCAAACGGGTACCTTAACAAAATTGATGTTAACCAAAAATCAAGTAAACAGGTACGATCGTAAAAAACCTTTTGTTTTAAATTTAAGTGCCGCACAAATAACAGCGATGTCAAAACAAGGTGGTTTCTTTGGTCCGGCATTATCAGTGATGGTCAGCACGTTATTACCTAAAATTTTGCCGGTGTTAGGTACATTAGGACTAGCAGCAACGTCTGGCGCAATATCAGGCGCAACGAAAAAAGCAGTTGAGGGTAGTGGTATAAAAAAAATAGTCTAAAGTTTAATTTGATGTGGCCGATAAATATAATGCCACAACGAAAACCAAAATCGTCGAAAAAAACAAAAAAAAACAACAAAATCGTCGAAAAAAAAGAAAACAACGAAACGCAATCAAACAAAACAAGGAGGAATTATTCCTTTCGCTCCACTTTTAGCGGGACTAGCGGGAAGTCTACTGCCAAATGTGCTAGGAATAGGAGGACGAGGACTAACATTGCCGGGAACATGGCCACCCCGCTAAGTAACTTTGATATACTTGATAAACTAAAATCAGTAAAAAATTTCCACGGAGTTTATTCTAAAGATGAACTTAGCACTGTACCAGCACAAGCGACATCGTCGCTGGGTTCGTGTGTGATAAATATACAAGATTTCAATGACGGATCCGGCACGCATTGGGTAGCAGTTTATAATAACAATTATTTTGACTCGTTTGGACTTCCTCCGAGCGATGCAATAAAAAAATATATAAACAAAAAATATAAAAAAATATATTATTCGTCCAATCAACTTCAACCTGTTGGAACTTCTGCTTGCGGATATTATTGTATAATGTTTGTCCGACAGATGTCTCGGAGTGAGAACTCCGGAGATCCTAATTTTTTAAAGTTTATTTTGCAGTTTGATAAGCAACCTTCTCACGCTAATGATGAGATTGCAATAAATTTTTGTAAATCTATCTAAAACTTGCAATAAATTTTATCTAAACTTACAAATATATAATGTCAACATATTGTCTCAAATGTAAAACTAAAACAGAAAATAAGGATGAGACGACGGAAAAAACAAAAAATAATTGAATGATGCTAAAAAGTATTTGTGCTGTTTGTGGTAGAAAGAAAAGTATGTTTTTAAAGAAAACGTCTGGAGCTGGTTGCCCTCCTGACAAGATTATTTTAGTAGACGACTAAAAATATAGAATGATATGCAAGTGCGATTCTGACAGAGATTTATGTCTCGAGCAAAATAAAATTGTCACATACTGTCAACGTTGTAACAACAGAGAAATAATTGGAACAGGTATAGATATACATAAATTAATTGGCAAATTACCAAAACCAAAAGAAGGCTGGACATTGCCAGGCCATAAATATACTGGACCTTATAATCCTCTTGATAAACAACTAGATGAAAATGATAATCCGCTGCCAGGACAGGAGCCTTACAATCAAGTTGATGCAATAGCAATGCGTCACGATATCTGTTATCGTGATCATGAAAACTCAAAATCGGATTGCGACAAAGTAATGTTAGACGAACTTCGTGATATGGAACCGACAAATCTACGAGAACGTTTTGATAGAAGGCTGGTACAGGGTTTTATTGGAGCAAAATATAAATTAGGACTCGGAAAGGAATTGTATGATGATCTCGCAGCGACGACGCTAGCGTCTCAACTACACAAACCTAAAAAAAAAAGTTTACGCGACGTAAAATTGTCGCAAATGCCGTTGATGATATCTGGGCGATAGATTTAGTAGATGTGTCAAATCTAGCAGAATTTAATGATAATAAGAAATACTTGTTTAACGTTGTAGATGTTTTTAGTAAATATGCTTTTAGTGTTCCAGTTTTAGACAAGACAGGAACGTCAATAACTGATGCATTAAAACAAATAATAACAAGTACAGGAGGAAAACCAAATAAAATCTGGACCGATCACGGAGCAGAATTTTTCAATAAAAAGTTTGAGCAGTTTCTAGAACAAAATAACATTAAAAAATATGTTACAGGGAACGAGGGAAAAAGTGTTGTAGTAGAGCGATTTAATCGCACTCTAAACGAAAAAATACACAAATATTTGACAGCTAAAAATACCAATAAATATATTGACAATTTACAAAACATTGTTGACGAATATAATAACACGAAACATCGAACCACTAAACTATCACCAAACGACGCAATCAAAAATCCAATATTAGCAAATGAAAATATGTACCGCAGACATAAATTTAAAGTCGGTGATAAAGTTAGAATTTCTCTGACTAAAAAAACATTTGAAAAAGGATTTACTCCAAACTGGAGCGAAGAAGTATTTGTTGTTGATAAAGTACTTTTAACAATACCTGTAACATACGTGTTAAAAGATTTATTAGGTGAACCTATAACTGGTAGTTTTTACGAGCAGGAACTTCAGAAAACTGAACAAGATGTTTTCGTTATCGAAAAAGTTATCCGAAAGTTAAGTGGCGTGGGTATAGTGATAAATTTAACAGCTGGATCCCAACTAAGTCGATCCAATGATGTTATTATAAATTTGTTCGTATTTCACAAGCACAGGTTTACATTTGATAGTTTTACATAACGAAATTAAATGTAATTTTCTTTCATTATCAGCTGGCATTAAATTGAGTATCTTAGCAAAAATAAAATCATATTTTATACTCCTTTGCTGGCCAGTTATTTTTAGATTCAAAAAAGGTCTGATAAGCTGCCAAAATATTTGCTGTTCGGCAACAGTAAAATTAAATTTTATTATTTTTTTGGCAATGTGATACTTAACATTATATCGTCCAGTTGTTGGTCTGCTGTAATTTTTTCTGTCAGCGACAGCGACTATTTCATCGTCATCATCATTATTATTGTATAAAATATCATCTTCGCTATAGCTAGAAGATTTGTCTATTATATCGGTAGAGATTGTAATATTATCTGCGACTTTATCGCAGGCGACGGTGTCGCTGGGGACTTTATCGCTAGTGATTTTAACATTGTCTGCGATTGTATCTTCCGCATATATTTCAGCAAGTCTTTTCATCAAGTTCATATTATAATATACTTTTATCTAATTTATTCTTATAAGATATGACTAACGAGGTAAAATATCATCAAAAGGTTAATATATTAAATTACAAGGAACTAGCCGAAGCAGTTCGAAAATGTCTGTCGGGTTATGGTTCGTATTCCGTTGACGTTATTATAATGCCTGGGGAAAATGATAGAATATTGCTGACAGCAGCAGAAAAAAAATAAACTTAATGATAGTGCAATAATGACGCTGAAATTTGATAAAGATGATATTATGGCATTTGCACATAGCTGTCTTACTAAGACAGAATTACGAAATATCATTAATCATCATATCTGAAACTAAATCTATCAAAAGTTGACATTGACGTTGCTGATCCTGTTACTCTATCAGCAACAAATTTTACTGCACGAGGATTAATTTCATAATATTTTGCTGCAGCTGATATTGATTTAAATTTCATTTCTTCTCCAGTTTCTAAATTTACTGAAATAACTGATCTTCTAGGGTTTCTGAAATTATTACCGTCAGAATTTGATCCACGTCGGGTGTTTTCTCCTGGTGTAACTAGATCTAAATTTTCTAAACGATTATCAGTTTTATTTTTGTTAATATGGTCAATAAATAAATTATCTGGAATAACGCCATTAAATGTTTCATAAACAAATCTATGAGATTGATAACAAACTCGATCGGCTAGTGTTCCTCTGACAGTTACCATGAAATACCCTATATTACTCTTAAAACCAACAACACTTTTTGTTTTTACATGTCGTATAATTCCTTTGTCATTCGCCTCGTATAAATCAAATTTTGGGTGGCGTTGAAACTCATCTTGTAAAGATAAGTTTTCAATATTGTCATCGCTAATCGAGCCATTTACTCGATAGACTCGCTGCCCTTCTGGAATATCCTCGCAGAACAAAGTATAAATAAAATCTTTTCGAAACATTTCCGTTCTCTCAGCATTATCTCCCTTTACACTAATCTTATAACCCGCTGGTGTTGGTTTTCCTATAGATTTTTTAGATTTTATGTTAATAACCGAACCTAATGCATTTCCAGCGTATAGGTTATACTTCGGATGAACGTAATAATGCTCTTGCTCCTCCGCTGTCAATCCGATATATCTCAGATTTCGTGACATTATATTATAAGGGTTTTTATAACTCTAATTGATTTTTTGCTTAATTTGTAATTAAATATAAAAATACTAATATAACAATGTTAAAATTGCGAGATACTGCCAAGAAGAGTATTATGGGAGAACCTGGAAAAATAGCGACTGCCTTTACAGGGTTCGACAACAGTTATCGGTTTGATAAACAAATTGTATTGGTAAATTTTACTGCAACAGATCTTTACCACCTGCTAGAGCCAACTGTAAAACGTGAACTTGAAAAACATAAGGGTCTAAGAATATTAGTGCAATATCACGTTATATTCTCAAAGCTACTTGTGACAGAGGGATCGACTGACAAGGAAATTGCAGACCCTTACATTAATGCAAAATCAAGACGTGTTTTGCTCGGGACTGATCTTTTATCACTAGCTAATGAAATACACCAAGAAATTTGGAAAAAGATAGAAGAATTTACCGAACTGGGTTCGGGTTGGAAGTTTGAAATGATCAAGGAAATTTTATTTCACACAATAAAATATAACGTATTACGCGGTAGTTCGTATATTGATTTACCACCAAAAATAAAAAATAAAAAATGCTGTGTAAACGTCAAAAACCTCGATAACAGATGTTTCCAATGGGCTTTTCTTTCTGAACTATTTCCAGCAGAAAAAAAATGCTGATCGTGTTGACAAGTATATTAGTCACGTATCAAAATTAAATTTTAAAGGCATTGACTTTCCAGTGGCAGAAAATCAAATACCAAAGTTTGAAAAGCAAAATATTGTTTCAATAAATGTTTTCGGACTAGATGAAAAAGAAAACGTCTATCCGAGATATATTTCAGAAAAAGCTTCACAATCGACAATAAACCTGCTGTTTTATAAAAATCATTACGTTTGGATTAAAACTTTAATCGACTAGTTGGTGAACAGTATAATAAACGAAAGAAGAAAACGTTCTTCTGTTATCGCTGCTTGCACGGTTGTAATGACAATGAAACATTACAAAAACATTTGCAGTACTGTAGTGACGTACAACGAATAACGATGCCGTCTAAAAAAGATAGTTTATTACAGTTTGTCCATCACAATCACAAACTAAAAATTCCTTTCGTCATATACGCTGATTTCGAATGCTTACTTCAGCCTGTACTTGGCGTAGAAAATAATCCTAACAAATCGAGTACAAGAAAAACTCAAAATCATGTTCCGTGCGGAGTAGCGTATAAGATAGTTTGTTGTGTTGATTCGAGATTATCCAAACCAATCAAATTATATCGTAGTAAAAATCAGGCTGTCTGGCTTCTCAAGCAGTTGATTAGCGAAGTTGATCATATATTTAATCGTTTGAAAAGAGTAACTCCAATGATAAAACTGACATCTCAAGAAGAATCTGATCACGAGCAAGCAGAATGTTGTTATATTTGTGAAAAAGCTTTTGATGATAACAAAAAAGTACGTGACCATTGCCATCTCACCGGACAGTACCGTGGAGCGGCTCATGATCAATGTAATTTAAAATTTCATGCTCCAGATTTTATTCCAATTGTTCTTCACAACTTTCGAGGATATGATAGCCACATTATCGTAGAAGCTTTTGGTGATCCTGACGTAAAATCTAGCTTAAAACTCGATAACGTAATCAAATGCATTCCAAATAATTTTGAAAAGTATATGTCAGTTACGCTAGGTAAATTGCGTTTTATTGACAGCCTGCAGTTTATGGCGGCATCATTGGATGAGCTGGTAAAAGGTTGTAGTGAGTTTGATAACCTAAGAGACTGTTTTGGAGATAAATTTAATCTACTAGCTAAAAAAGGAGTATTTCCGTACGAGTATCTCGACGATTGGAGTAAATTTAATGAAACCTCCCTACCTGACAAGGACAAATTTTATTCGCAACTGAAAAATGAAAATATAACCGATGACGAGTATAAGTACGCACAGGATATCTGGAAAGAATTTAATTGTAAGACGTTTGGCGATTATCATGATTTGTATCTAAAAATTGACGTCTTATTGCTGGCGGACGTATTTGAAAGTTTTCGAAAAGTGAGCTATAACAATTATGGACTAGATCCTTGTTGGTATTATTCTGCTCCCGGGCTGTCGTGGGACGCATTGTTAAAGTTTAGTAAAGTAAGGTTAGAATTACTGACTGACGTTGATATGTTCAAAGGTATCCGAGGCGGTATTAGCGTGATAACAAAAAAGTATGCGGAAGCAAACAAAAAATACTTAAAAGAGTACAATCCTAATCTTCCTTCGAAGTATATAATTTATCTAGATTGTAATAATTTGTACGGTTATTCTATGGCAGAACCAATGCCTTTTGGTGGATTTCGTTGGATCACGGCTGAGCAATTTCTATCAGAGACAGAAAAAAAGATACCCGACAATATTTCGTATTTCGTTGAAGTTGATCTCGATTATCCAACTTCGCTACACAATTTACACAACGATTATCCCTTCTGTGCGGAATCGATGATAATAGATTATAGTTTGTTATCTCAAGAACAACAAGCGTTAGCATCACCAAGACAAAATTCTATGGTCCAAAAACTAGTGTCAAATTTACTCGATAAGAAAAATTATGTTTTACATTACAAAGTTTTAAAACAAGCAGTAGATGCTGGTCTTGTGTTGAGGAAAGTTCATAGAGTTTTAAAGTTTAATCAGTCGCCGTGGATGAAAGGTTATATTAACTCAAACACTTCGAGAAGAGCTGCAGCAAAAACTGATTTTGAGAAAAACTTCTTTAAGCTCATGAACAATTCCGTTTTTGGTAAGACGATGGAAAATATTAGGAAACGCGTAAATATCGAGCTAGTTAATGATATCAACCGCAGAAATAAACTTGTGTCGGACGACGATTTTGTTAGCATGAAAATTTTAAATGAAAATCTTGTCGCGATACAAAGAAGAAAAACAAATCTGAAACTAAACAAGCCAATTTACGTTGGAGCTTCAGTGTTAGATTTATCGAAGTGGCTCATGTACGATTTTCATTATAATTTTGTTAAAAATCAATGGCCGTCCAGTAGATTATTGTTTACTGATACTGATTCGCTCGTGTACGACATCGAATGTGAGGACGTCTATCAGGATATATACGATAATCGACATCTGTTTGATCTTTCCGATTACCCTCGTGACAGTAAATTTCATGACGACACAAATAAAAAGGTTATTGGTAAGTTCAAAGATGAAATGAACTCGAGCGTCATCAAATACTTTATCGGATTGCGCAGTAAAATGTATGCGGTATTGCTGGATAATAATAAAATAACGAAAAAGGCAAAAGGTCTGCCTCGCGATTTTGTTAAAAAGTTTATGAAATTTGATGATTACAAGTACGCGCTTGATGGCGGCGTTAGTTTTATAAGAGCAATGGCTATTCGAACGAATCATCATAAACTTGAAACAGATGTCATTATCAAACGCGGATTGAGTAATTTTGATGACAAACGTTATTGCGAAAATGGAGTAGATACATTTGCACTTGGTTATTGTTTTAATGATAGATCTATACTCGATATTATATTCGATGACTAAGGTATGAAATTTTATCTAAACTTTAGAAATAATGTTTGAAAATTTGACAGTCACAAATAGTTACAATAGCAAGATCAAATATCTAATGATGAACGGCAAACAGTTGACAGTTGAAATTAATAATGAAACATCAGGTATATGTTTTACCGCAGTTCGAGACAAGCTAAAACTTTCTCTTATCAGATCTGATGACAGCGGATATTTCAATTACCTCGAACAATTGAGCCAGAAGTTGTTAGCGGAATTTAAAAACTTTCATAATCCGATCAGCCAACAAAAATATACTAAACTTACAATCGATCTTGATCGATCAAAAGTATATTTTATCGACAAAAAATATCCTCTTAACAAATCGCAAATAAAAGATTTATTTGAGTCTCGTCGCTGTGTGAGCGGTAAAGTAAAGTTTAGTCTCTACTATCGTGATGATGAAATATTTCTAATTTCAACAGTAGAAACATTGATAATTGGTGATGAGGTATAAATAATATATGAAAAATGCCACTTACTTGATTCCGCTCGGTGAAGACGTCCTCTTGAAAGTGCCTCAGAAGGAAATTTTACCTGCCTTATATACTAATAGATCTGCGTGGGCGTTCTAGAAATTCCATGTGATTATGAGTCATTTTGCGTGGGAGTTTTCTGGAATGTTCTGACACATCTCCGCGTGACGTTGCAGTATGACTAAGACATGTTACCTGGCTTGGTTGATGTGTGATTGATTTTCAGACTGCGTACATCAAAGGCTTGGCTTATAGAGAGTATTGATTGATTTCCAGATTACATTACCTTATGCAACATCTGTTGCGTACATCAAAGGCTTGGCTTGTAGAGAGTATTGATTGATTTCCAGATTACATTACCTTTTACAACATCTGTTAGGTACACATGTAATATATTAGTGTAAAAAGTATAGGATTATATCTGAGCTAGAATCGGCCTCTTGGTTTTGAGAAAACTAAAAAAAATCGTTTGGGGTGGGAGTTTTAAGGTAGAGAGAGGGGTAATTTGTATTTGTTCTGAGAGAGGGAGGGGGTGGAGAGAGGTCTTTGAGCTAGAATCGGCCTTTTCCTTTACTACTATGCGTGCATTTCTCAACATGAATAATAATGGTATTAATAATCTTAGAACACCAGAATCAGACTTTGACGCTGCAACGAAGAAATATGTAGACGATAGCAACATTTCTACGACAACTTCGCTAAAAACAATCAATGACGAAATGACCACACTCAATGGTACTTTTACTAAACACGTGGAAATGTTTTTAAATTTTCGTAGAAACATAAACAAACCCATTAAAGATTTTTTGGGTGATCCACCACCGTTAACATAAAACTAGCCGACGTTAACATGAAACTCAATGATATTGTTAGTGGAATACCTAATATTGTTCAAAAAACTAATCTGATTAAAATCCTTCACAATCAGATCGTCAATGTCGTGTTCACAGTAGCATCAGGATTAACAACATGGTCACAGCAAAATAACACTATTAGATATACCGCGAATGTTACTGGTGTGTATAGACTGTCTATCTTTAGCTCTGCAACGTCTATCTTTAGCTCTGCAAAGTTTAAAATTTATACTACAACATTTCCGTGGCGTCATTCAGCCGATGCTTTCTCTGGAGTTGTATCTATAGTATTAAATAAAGATCCTGAAGAAATATTTTTACTGGAAGCAGATGATCAAACAATAACCGCAACGTCTTACTGGTGGTGTTTGGAATTTGTAGCTGGAACACCACAATTAGTCACTTAATATAACAATAATGGATCAACCTCAGTCTCGCATTGACGTTCAACGTTACAGATACAATCAAGTATATGAACGTCTGACTAAACTAAAGGATTTTATTAATTATTATAACATAAAAATAAAAAAATACAAAAGGCGTATAGTTGTCATCGATGTAGTTGTTTACTCTGTTTCTGCTGTTATTGCTGGAACAGGATTATTATTATCAACATTGACGATGACAGCACCTGCTGCTATAACCATCATTGTTTCAGCATCAACGACTATTGCTGGTGTTCTCGGTATTATAGCTAAAAAGATAGATACCTGTACAAATGCTAAATTGCACGATTATATGATTAAATTACATACAGTAACAGAGGCATGTTCTAAACTATCCTTGTATATTTCTTCATGCGCTAGTGATGGTGAAATATCCGATACTGAATTTGCGATGATGATGAAAACCTATGATGATGCGTTTAAGGTGATCGCTAATGATCTTGACGAATTAAATAATAACGATAATAATAATGACAGAAAGGGAATTACTTTAGCAGATCGTCACTAATACGACTCCGTCAAAAACTACAATGGTTTCATTAAGTTCGACCAATCCTGAATTTAGCGTTAACTTTCCAATCGCAATTCCTGCAAAAGAAATAGCATTAGCACAGTTACGGGTTTATCATAGCTGGCCTAATATTAGATCAAAACCATTTGGTGGACTACAGCCAAATAATTCATTAGTATTCGCAAATAAGAATAAACCTAATGGAACTCCTGATTGGCAAGTAGTTAGTATTTCAACGGGAAGTTATGAAATAGAACAGATCAACGATGAATTTCAACGCAGAATTAAATCCATTACAGAAAAAGAATCCAAAATAGCGATTACTGATTACGAACCAACATTATCAGCCGCTATTGAAATAAATTCCCCTGATTATCTCGTAGACATTTATCAAAGTTCGATTTGATCTGTGTTAGGATGGCCTGATATTCCTACGGTTTATCAAGGACCACTAGAACCACAACAATCTGATTTCGTCACGGATAAAAAAATATTTATACAACTTCCAGAATATCGAAAAGTAAAAGATGCTTATCCATGGCAACAATATTATGGTGATAATAGAGTTACACATCTTATAGATAGAGTAGAAAGCTATTTTACGAAACAAATTGATGGCAAAAAAGGTAAAATAGAAGTACTTGATATTGATGAAATAAATTCATATGCTAATACAATTAAATCTGAACATGAACGTGTATTTAATAATCTACGAAATTTATTTTCAAGCATTAATGTTTCTTACAGCGATGATTTAAAAAATCAAATAATTGCCTCAATACAACATTTGAATCAAATTGCTTCAGATCTAGAGTTTATGAATAATGTTTTTGTTAACAGAGAAAAAAGATTAGTAGACCCAGACACAAAAGGATATATTATAAGTTATATAGTCAATGAAGATGATCCAAAACAGCGTGTTACACTCAATCGTTTATTTACAACAATATTTCTGAAACATTTTCGGAATTACGCAAGAACAGCTATCAACATTTATAATTCCCGGATTTAACTCTGAAGAGCTAAAGAAATCAGTTAATGATTTTATTGATGAACAGTTTAAAAGAATATGTGATTCATGGAAAAAATAGCCCCACCACCGGTTATTCTTAAACATAACAACGATCCATACGGTGGAGGTCGTCATATATCGCCAGGCATTGTTAATATAACATCAACGATCGCAATCAATCTAGTATGTGATGTAATTGATGGCAGCTATCAAGTAGACCTTGAGAAATCTAGCCACCGCAGTGGCACTGCGGAGCAAGGTTATATATTATATACATTCAGTCCTCAAGCTCGCCTGGGTGGTTAATTGTATCTGAACCAATTAACCCCGTTTATCTACGTGTACATAATCCGTTATTGTCGAGAATAAATTTCAAACTTACTGACCAGTCTGGACACATTTTGGATCTACGAGGAGAGAATCTTAATATTAATTTGTATATACACTCGTAGAGTTGTCGTATTTACGCACCAACATTGTTCGTTTAGCGAATAAATTCTTTTGCAATCAGCGCATTGTTCAGAAAATATTATAGATCTGAGAAAATTTGCTTGTTTATGTTATTTTTGCTTGTCTTATGTTATTTTTGCTTGTTTTTTAATCAGATTTCTTGCTCCGTGAGGGTCTAAATCATCACAACATTTGTAACACATGGCAGGTTTCTATATACATTTCTCTCAAAACGCAGATAAAAATTATTTTTTTTCACTGTAATTGATTATATAATGAAGCGCGATAACTCTGCTCTGTCTCTGGAAACGATTATCTCCCTTGTAATACATGTTATCTATAATCGAGGTATTTCAGTCCCCGTACGGACACGATATATATCGTTTTTCGTTAATTATTTAGTGATCTATCCTCTCTCTGTAAGCATCGCTGTTAGTGAAGCAGCAATTTGTAACAGAGAGGGATATTTTGACTCTAATAACCTTAAAATCACGTCAGTTTTATATACCAAGTACGTAGTTATTTTTAGCTCTAACGTACTTTGACCTTAACGAACGATACGTGCGATTATTTTATTAATTTTGAAAAATTGAAATAAATTCACGTTACATTAGTAATACAAATCCTATGAGATAGCGCAAATATTTTATATACTTAAATTTAACTGTGTTATTGATAAGAGAGCGATGGCCGAAGTGGTAAGACGGTTGGACGTAGATCGAAGCTCTACTCGCATGTTCGAGTCTCAAAAAATGCCAAAGATATATTATCTTGCATTTGGCGACTGATGCTATTTAAGTGGGGGGCGCAAGCAGCCCTTGAGATTTCATGTACCCCTCACCATGTTGAACAACGTGGTGAGTGCAGTTTTACATTTACCCGCGGTTTGAATTGGGGGGGGGGTTTACATGAAATCGTAATGTTTATGCGCTTGCGCCTCTCAAAATAAACAGTAGGGTGATGTGAATTCGTGACCTTGTGACCTCACTGAAGGGTACCCACATAAGGGCATTCAGAAAGAATGTCCGCTGGACCAAAAAGCCTCAATAAGATGCCTGTGGACCATAAGACAGGTCTTAACCATGAAGAGTGCCCATACAAAAAAAAAATCAGGCAATAGATGCCATATAAAAAAGGGACTCTTAGGATCTTATTGGTAAAGGCTTTACCAGCAGAAGGGACCCCAGTGGAATGGTAGACCGAATGTCATCGCTGCTGTTTATTTTTGATAAAAACCTATTTTAAATATATAAATATATATATAATGAACCATGAAAACATCAATGATATTATCTGTGCTATTAAAAAATTAAAATATAACGGAATAAAAATATCTGATAATCTCGACCCTCAGAAAATTATGTGCGATTTTGAATCACTGCAACAGAGAAAATTTGAAAATATATACACATTACCTTCAAACTACAGATTTATAAAATTAATCTATCAATCTATGCTTGAATCACTAGCTATGGTAAACGATGATCAGGTAAAGCTATTTGCACCTCTTGCACAGTCAATCGAAAAGGTTAAATCCGAACTATCTCACGAGTACGAAAGAAAAAAGATCGTGGACAATCGTATAATGCAATTAAGAGAGATTATGCTATCTGATTCTGTCAAAAGTGACGCTGAGAGCAGCGACGGTGAAGGTGGACCCTTGACTGTAGTTATGGCTAAACAAAAACCTTGGCAAAACTGACAGTCGAACTATATACAGTAATTCTGTTTTTGTTAAGAAATAGTTATTTGACGTATTCAAATATTACCCGCTGATTATATTTTTTCGAAAATGCAGATTTGTACATTTTATCAGCTGCAAATTGTACCGATCGTGGATGTATATTAAAATATCTGGCAGCTGCGTTTATTGATGGGAAAGTTATTTCTTGGTCTGTTTCTGTATTTATAGATTTAATAGCTCTCTTTACGAATACTTTACACCTTCCTGTATTTCCACGTACAGAATTTTGACTTTGTGTAACGACTTGCAAGTTACATAGATGATTATTCTGGGGATTCCCATCAAAGTGATCAATTACAAGTCCATCTTTAATCAATCCAAAATAACATTCGAATATGAATCTATGTGATAGATAATGTTTATTCTCCCCAGCATTGAATATAAAATAACCAGTATTATTAAGACTACCGACTGGTTTTTTTAATCGACAGTGCCTGATCACGCCATCACAAGACGCTTCGTAATTTTTAATGGTTGTATGTTTCACAAATTCGTTTTGCTCCATTTATATACTAATACTATTTGTCTAAATTATTATTCTGAAATCTAGCCAGATAATCCTCTACGGTTTTTATAGGGGATTTACTAATTTTTTTGTTATAATAACATTTTAACTCTCTATATTTTTTACCGCCGCATTTCACACATAACTGAGTTTTTCCTCTGACTCCAACACCACACTGAATACACGGTTTTGGTCCTAGACTTCCATATCTAACACATTGCATATGGTAGCTACAGAATTCATTCACGCATGCTCTGTTACAAGGAGAAGTATGTCCAATTTTAAGCCAGTGGCAGTAATTCTTTGTTTCAATCATTATATATACACTAAAAATTCAATTTAAATATTTGTTTTAATTATATGGAGGAATTATCCGTTATTGAACCTTCCCCTGCTAGATTTGACCTTGACAGACTACCAGAATATAAATTTAGTGTTTCGATGCAGGATCTAGCTTTAACGAATGAAGATATAACTAAACGTATCCGTGAAGCCAAAAAAGAATTTCGTGACGATGGTGCTGCTCATGCATGGTCAACATTCAGAGTTGGAAATGTTTTCAATATGATGAATGACGAACGAGGAAAAGTAATTATTAACCACCTTGATAATCAAAAATATTTTATTTTAATAAAATTCATTGTAGAGACAGATGATGGTATCTGGATTATTCGTGATAAGCGTGATCCAGTACGTGTGCAGTCGGGAAGCAATATTGTTCTCTTAAATAACAGATCCAAACCCGGAATACTTACTGGTATAGACAGACCGTATTATGAGCGGTGACCGCAGTTGTATATGCAATATATCCGCTGAATGATAAACCTGATGTTAAGAATCTTAAACCGATGAAACTGTCGAGAATAAACTGTGTAGCTGAACGAGTTACAGAACATTTTACAAATGCGATACGTGGTAATGGCCTGACAGATTTAAGACGTAAAAAAATAAACACATGGGCAGAAACAGTTAAAGATACCGGAGCGTCTATCAAAGATGTCGCTGAGCTAGAAAAGAAATTAAGATTTCCAATAACAGTGAATACGATAACCGGAGAGATTTTATATAAACCAAAATACATAAAAAAATGGAGCTCCGATAGATATCATTGATCATAATTCGCATGCGTGGACCTCAGCAGTAACAATATTTCCACGAGATAGAACGGTTAAATTTTATGATGGTCATATACTTGATTTTATCAAAAATATCAGTAAAAGGACCCTGTATCTGTGTGGTTGTTTCAAAGTTCCGAATACGAACATTACGATCAGTTTGTACGGCCTAATGGTAATATTTACCGTACAGAATCTCTTCATGAAGAAATGGAACATCTTGCGCTGAAATATACTTCAGACGATGTCAAAGTTAGACAATTATTAAATAATTGTTTTACCGTTTCATCAGTAGCTGCCCATTTCGCTCAGGAGAAAAATTCATGGAAACCGACACGATCGGAATTTCTTGATGATGTCCGGAATAGCTGTATAGAATATGGACATGGTCGATTTTGGTACACCAAATTCAACCATAGTGACGTTATCTCTGTTGATATGGCAGCGTGTTATCCTGGGAGTTTTCTTGGATATGGAGAATGTTCTAGATACTTTAATAGATTTGGACATCCATCACACGAGATGACCAAGGTTTCGATAAACGGATCCCTACCAGATTTTGATTCAACAGGATTTGCGTGTGTAGAATCATTCGAGTTTGCACAAAATCTTCATCCTATCAACTATATTTGGTTTGGAAGACATTTTTCAGAGAAATACCGGGTACCGATAGTGCTGTTGAGGTATATGCTTGATGCTGGAATTTTAATATCGTTAAGAGTAACTGAAGCGATTATATCGTATCGTCCACAGAAGCAAGTTTGGTTACCAGAACCTGTCGATGATGCCAGGAAAGAATTCCTTGATCTTGACGAAGATGACTGTAAATGCAAGGACGATGAAAAACTTGGAAAAGATCTTGGTAGAAAGATAATCGGCAAGTTCACTCAAGGTAGTTCATACGATTATAAACGACACTGTACAAGATTAATCATAGACGATGCTGAGTTAGATTTTATAATCGCTGATACAACGGAAAAAAATACGTTTGTAAACCGATGTAATGCTTATTTATCAGACGGGACCAAACTAGGTACGATTGTGAGCTATATTGATGGCGACTCACCGCAGTTCACTCATTTAAGATCTTCGATGTTGGCATATGTTTCTATAAATCTATTGTCGATGATAAATAGATTTCCTAATGATGCTGTTAGAGTTGCTACGGATTCATTTTATATACATAAAAAGTATAAGGATTTATTAAAACCGCTGCTCGGTGATGGTGAATGGGGAACATGGAGAATAAAACAAGAGAATATACTTAGCTATTCTGAATCTGCAGACGTTGAAATTATGGAGAAATATTACAAAAATAATAATCAAGCATCAAAGTCATCTGCACCATCTGTATACGACCCTGTAGCTAGACATAAGACTGTTTATCTTAACGGATGCGGTGGTTCAGGCAAAACAACTCGTGCGGTTAACTTATTTATGAATAATAGTTCAGATATAATCGTTTTAACACCTACACATAAATTAGCCAGGGAAATAAAAGAACGAGGAGTAAAATCATGTACGTAAAATAGGTTCTTTAAATGGTGCGGAGACACATGGACTCCTGAGAGAATGGGTGAAAAATATATACCTAAGTATATTGTATGGGACGAGATATGCACTGTGTCGTTAGAAGTATTAAAAGTATTTCTTGAATGGTTGTTATTAAAGAATACTGTTGTGATAATGTGTGGTGATCATGGTCAACCACCACCTTTTATTGGACAATCTTCACATGAATGGCTGAAGAATAACGTAGATTATTATGAAGAAATAAATGATGACCGTAGAGCCATTGATGAACCGCTGAAAGAACTTAAAAGATTAATCAGACTGCAGCCAGATAAAATACAATGTGAGATAATGCGTAAAGTAATTCCAGAAACTACGATGAGTGATTTTTGGACTTTATGGAGACCCACTGATTTGATAGTCGCAAGTAGAAAGATAGTTCGTGATGAACTACAGGAGAAATTATTTTTGTTACACAAAGAAAAGTTTTCAGATCTATCTGTACCTTTGTGTTATCGCCCAGCGGATACTCGACGGCAAAATATCGAAGTGGAAATTCCTGGTGTCTCGGTGGAACCAAAGGTACAGAATCTCGTCTTGAATGATATTGTTTTGGTTGCTATTGATGTTGTTGAATGCGCATTGAGTATGGATAGATCTCCGTGGACGTTAGGATACGCTATAACGATTCACTCATCTCAAGGATTAACTATTTCTGATACAAATATCTGGATTATAGATGATCGGATTGAATGGTCGAATTTAGTCTATCTTGCAGTTTCTCGAGTCAGAAGAATATCTCAACTACATAGGGTTATTATAGATTACGTGATAACTGAGGAAATCACTAACGACACTGCTGCAATAAAGAAAAAATTAGCGGGTTATAAACAATGTGACAAAAAAAATAAGCGTGACTTTGATATTGAAGCTGAATTTATTATAACGCTAAAACAACGACAGAATAATGATTGTGCAAGCTGTAACTGTAAGATGCTATGGCAGTATTCGAATAATAATCCAAGACAATTTACCGTAGATAGAATTAATAGCGATCTAGGTCACACACGTGATAATGTGATGCTACCTGTCTTGAATGCAATCGACGTAGAGGTTCTGGTTATGTAATTGTATGTGGTGGTAATTGTGTATCCGCAGGAATTACTTGTAATTGTTCACGTACAAATCCACGCTGAGGAGCTGTAGAATCTAGTCTGTAGATTGCAGGTCTTCCGGTGGATCTAACTACGTCAGAAATTGTATGTGTAGTAACGCTCCAGATAGGATCGGTTGTTCTTTTTTTACCACCCTCAAGTTCCCCAGGCTCATATAAATATCTTACAGTTACATTACCTAATATTGGTCGAGGTTGTTGTTTATCGCTACGGGTTATATATTTTTTTGTAATCGCATTAGAAGGTTTCATGGAAGTTGCACGAGTAATTTCATTATTTAGCGCAGATATCACACCTGGTAATCTTGCAACCCATTCACGAGATCTCTCTCCGGACTTAAAGTCGGTAGATATTTCCCTCGCGTATTGATATCCAAATAACCGCTCAGCAAGTGTTCTATTAAATCGTTCAACGATTGCCTGATCACGATGAATTTCAGTATGCCCTCGTCTGATTTTAACGTTATGTCGCTTCATCAATGATGATACTGTACCAAGAAATTCTTTACCAGGATCAACCTGTAATAATTGTGGCCATCGCAAAGGTCCTCGCTGATAAATTCTTTCAAACGCAGATGCAACTTCAGATGCTGCCTTTGTTGATAATGGTTCCGCTTCTTTATATCTACTCGCAACGTCAACGACAGTCAATGCGTATTTGTACGTGCGTGATTTTCGTCCACGTGTTTTAATAGTATCGTGTGGTAAAAATAAAATATCTGCTTGATGAACTTCATTAGGGACGCTGACATCAAAATGTGCGTATTGAATTTTTTAGGTGGTGGTAGATAAATCTGCCATATTGCCTGTCGTGCTAACCACGCTGCAGCGACATTACGTGAGACTTTTGCTGCTTCGGAAAGTTTAGTAATAGCTGCTTTGCCTCTCCAATATCCTCTCGGGGAATAATAAACAGATTCCATTATATTAGTCATATAATTAATTACCAGCCCCTAGCATTATTTTACTTTTCATAGCAGTTTTTACTAGAAAACTAGCGAGTTTTTCTCTGAGAGATTTATTAGGTATAGAATTTAACGCATGAATCAATTTTACATCTGCGAGATGCCGTTGTTGTAAATCTTTACTTTTATACGCAACATCATGAACATGACACGCTTGATCAATCTTATTTACTGGATGCTCTCCTGGTCTTGGTTGATCCTGATCATCAAGTCGGATATCAAGTCGGAGTTCCAGGACCACAATAATTATATCCAGGAAGGTGTTTCTCACCGGGGTATTTAGCCCATGGGGTTCCTGGTAATTTCCCTAATGAAGCGGCTATATCTCCACCTGTCTTTGATGAAATAAATTTATATTTTTTGTGCCACATTTTACACATTTACCTGTAATTGCACGTCTTTTATTTTTTGTTGTTATCGTTGTTAATTCGGCAGTAGGTGTAAATGCTCTGCATCAAACACAATATAGACTCATGTTATTAATGATATGGATATAATTGATTTTTCAGCGACACGAAAATAAGAAGCAGTAAAGCACCATCCAGCGCTTCCGAATTCTATCAGAATGATAATAATAGGTCCATCTGGATCTGGTAAAACACAATTATTGCTTAATATAATAATGCGATGGCTCAAGTGGGATAGGTTATATTTGGTAGCACCATCTGTAGATGATCAGCGGTGTTATGGGGTACTTAAAGATTTTAATGAAAATGCAAAGATACTGGATAATGATGTTATTGATTTTATCACCGATATCGATGAGGCACCATCTGTAGATGATCTAGATGGACTTATTAATAATTTAGTGGTGTACGATGATGTTATGCTGGATAAACAATCCAATCCAGCTAGAATATTTTCTCGAGGTAGGCATAAAAATATTGATGTGATTTATGTTACACAACGATACACGCAGAAACCTAAGGTAATTAGAGACAACTGTAATATTTTAGTTGTATTTAATGGAGTAGATAATTATACCCTGCAGAATATTTACTATACTTGGTGTTCAGGGGACATGGACATGATTAAATTTAAAAATTTCTTTTCAAAAGCACAAGCTGTTCCGTTCGGATTTATAACGATAAATTTACATGATCCAAGATCTAGATATCGTGTAGGTCTGGATAAAATCTTCGGTTAATTTATAGCAGCAGAGAGGGTGGACGACAAAAATTGAGTGACCCGGTGCTGATATACTCGGAGGGTACCATAATACTGGGGACCAATTAGAGAAAATTTCATCGATAGAACCGTTAAATTGCAAAAATAAGGGCTCATAAAAGTTGTAGGGTCCACCCTCTCTGCTGCTAGCAGTGATGCTATTGTAAATTGGTTCGTACTAGGCAATAGCTATGCTACTCGTGACACTGCTGTACTTTTTATAGGAAACAAGAATATTTATTTTGAAAATGAAATCGAACTTGATGAACCTTTGCCTATCCGGCAGAGACTTAGCAAAAGACCCCTTTAAACCTGACTGCCTCTTTGTATGTCAAATTAAATTTCGCTAGCTTGTTCCTGATGTGGTACATTCTTGTGAATCGCATGTGCTGATGGTGGAATTGCATGTGCTGATTCTTTTGGCTGTCAGCCCCTCCTCAATCACAATTCAATTTCCTACGAACATTCTATGTAATCAGTCTTGAAAAAATGAACGACATCGTCTACGTCACCAACGTGAACATTCCTAATCACAGAGTGATTGAAGCCTCATGGGAAACAAAACATGAAGTTTACTATGTCATTCCAGGCAATCATAGTAAAGTGCTCACAGATATACACCGACAAGAGCTGAGAGAATACGATGAGATCACAGTCACGAAGGGCAAAGATTGGACGATGAAGCACAGAACGAGTTGCATGAAATGTAATCAACTTGAGTGACTGTCAACCTCGGAGATGCTCTGACTGTAGTTTCATTCTCTGAGAAGTTAAACAGTAGAAATATTGCATATGTCATGGCTACAAGCTGATATCGCCACCGAGATGAGGCATTTGCTTAATATGACAAGAGCTTCGTAAGAGACTTTGGTGATACGTTGTTGCTAATTACGCTTGCTACGAATTCAGAATCGAATATAATAAATATTATGTCAAGCGAGCTTAAAGTGAATTGTCGACTCAGGTAGTGGATCGCAATATGCGTGATAGTTACAAAGTCTGGGGACGCAGAGAGAGAGAGAGAGAGAGAGAGAGAGAGAGAGAGAGAGAGAGAGAGAGAGAGAGAGAGAGAGAGAGAGAGAGAGGCGCGC